>LTAE01003989.1:19271-34500 GCA_001647135.1 Pontederia paniculata | reverse complement strand
TATATTATAAAAATGAAACAGTGTTCATATTTTTTTTATAAAAAAGTATCATTACTTTATACAAATTATACTAGAAGTGTAAATGTGTTATAAGCTCTATGCCTCATACAAAAAATTTAAATTTTCTTTAGGAAAAATAAAAGATGGTTGATAAAGATTTTAGAAGTTTATAATTCTACTGAGTTGAAACATAAACAAAGATTAATTTTTAACTTTATATATAGTACATATGTGTATATTATATTCCATATATTATTTTCAAAATCATAATTTTTTTGAAACTAACAAACTATGAGGTTCAAGAATTTAATGAATTTGTACCCTATTTAAATAGGATATATCATGTTTGATGAACAAGTTAAATTTGAAATGTGCGATTAAAAATAAATAATATATTTGATTTATATTTTTTATAATTATATATCTTAAATTCAACCCTAGGCTCTTTTATATATGTTCATACTTTTGGGACCGGGGATATTTTGATTTTCAGAAGTTAAAATAGTAAAAATAAAAAATATTCTTTGTCTCAGCAACAAAATTGCCTCTCTAATTTTACATTGGGCCGCGCTTTTATGGCCCATCTCCTGAAGGTGCACGGGAACTACATTAAAAAAGGCTGAGCAGACGACCCAAGAAATGAACATTTCTGTTGGATTGTGCCCGAATTATTATTCGTACCATCTTTTCATCGTTTCCATATAAATTATTATTATATTATTATTATTGTTATTATTATATTATTATTATTATCGCTGTTGTAAAACATTATTTTATCTCTATAAATGCATGACACATGAATCCTCCTTCGTCCATCCTACGTGTACATTAATTAGAAAGCACATATGATTATGAGATGTGCGAAAACTCCAATTTTACTTGAAATTTCCCATTGGAAATAAAGTATATTTGAATTCAGAACTTGCACTCCCAGTTTACTTTTTAATATCAATTTACTCAACATTTTTCACCTTTAAAAGGTCATCATTCTTATGGTGGTGTTGGGTTGAGGAAATGAAAGGTAGCCTTTATTTAGACAGAAATTTTAGGGGAAAAAATCGATTCTTCAATTAAAAATAAAATTTGATAAGTGAAAAGGTTTGCTTGGTAAATCTCCAATTAGTTTATTCAGATCCAAGCTTTGCATCACAAACTGAATTTTTTAATAATAATAATAATAATAATAANTAACCCTAGGGAACGTATGCTTCCTAGTTTCGCATTTAAAACTATAGTGTCCTAATTTGTTACAGCAAATATATATATATAATTAAAGCTTAAAGGTCCCAGATTGAGATCGGAAAGCCCATCTCCTCATGATCACGCACGACGTCGCCAAACTGACGCAACCCGACGCCGTCGACGTCGTCGTCCATCTCCATCACCACCGCGCCGTCCAGGGCGCACATCTCAGCCAACGTGTCCCAGTTGAAGCTGATCTCGCCGAAGCCCAACGCTTCCGACGTCGCCATCCCGGCAGAGCCGTAATCGTCCTCCTGTGCCTGTTCTAACGACTCCGCCATCTCGACGCCGCTGTCCTCCCGCCGATGTTCGTCGGGCTTCAGTACCCCCAGCTTCTGCAGGAACTCCTTCAGATCCATCTGAGGCCTCTCTGTTTCATCGGCGGCGGTGACAGCAACACCCGCCGCGGACCAGCATTCCGCATTCGGCTGTAGGACTACTACTTCTCCTTCGCGGTCGACGACGGAGCACTCAAACCGGGATTCCACTGAAGGCTCCGGCAGCAGCTCCGTAGCCTCTGACAACGAGCTCAGAGCACAGGAGGCAGAAGAGGAAGGACGACCTGAGGCTGAAGAAGCACTAGTGAGAGCAGCGGCGCGCTTGTTCGAGCTGCACTTGAGCTCCTGGAGCCTCTGATGGATGACGTGAACGTTGTGCTGGGCGCTGAGGTTGAGGAGGCCGTAGGGAGGTGCATTGGGGGCGACGCCTCCGCTGCAGACCTTCGACGAGGAGGAGGAGGAGGAGAACCACTTCATCCGTTGGGACGGCCTGGCGATGATCCCGGCGCCGACAGTGCCGAGGACGAGGTTGGAGCGGAGGTGGGGGAGGTTGACGTAGGCGTCGGGGCCGTAGAGGCGGCGGGCGGCCTCGTCGTAGGCGAGCGCAGCCTCCTCGGCAGTGGAGAAGGAGCCGAGCCAGAGGCGGGTGCGCTTCTTGGGCTCCCGGATCTCGGCGACCCACTTGCCCCATGTCCGCTGCCGGACGCCGCGGTACTCGCAGGAGGAGTTCTGGGGCCCGCCCTTACCGCGCGCTGGTCCTTTCTTCCATGGCCGCAGCAGAGCGCTGTTCTTGCGGAGGTTGTCCATGGCGAAGTGGAGCGGAGCAGAGCGCTGTGTATTATAAGTTGAAGGACGTGCATAAGAAGCGAGTACGAGGGAGCGGGATACGTAGTAGGGAGGGAGGGAGGGAGCGCAGTGGGTTCAGATTTAAATCAATGTTGTCACGGTCAGGTGTGTTGTATTTGAGTTGTTCTTTTTTCTCAATCTTATTTTAATGCTCATGGGTTTCTTCCTGCTTTATTTGTTCTCGTTAAGAATATAAATTTAATGACACATGACATCTGCCATAGGCGGAAAGGGTTAACAATATGAAGATTGTTAGACAGTATATTTAATTTAATATGATATTAGAATCAAATATTTTAAATTTAAATCTTGATTTCACATTAAAAAAAAATAATTTTCTCTCTTAATTACTTACTTATTTAGCTTAGTGTTAAAAATATAAATCTAATGATAATATTTTTCTATAGGCTTAAATTATATTATTGATAGAACATCTAATTTAACATCTAATTTCTTTAAGTAATTTTTATGCATAAGAAAATTATCCTATTTTTTAGGATGATTTTTTCAAACTAAAAAAATTAATCAAATATTTTGAATATTTTTTTATAAATTTTATATTTATGATAATATTAATAATTTTATTCCATAGATTAACATCAACCACATATTTATATATTTTTAATCTCATTATTAATGGTTCGTACCATTTTTCTTAATATTTGTTTGTTAATTGAGCAACTTTATGTATGTTATAAGTATTGAAGACGATCGTAATGTATATATTTACAATTTTAATATTTAGGTCTTCACCAAATGTTTTTTTTTAATTTAAAAACCACTTAAGTTTTCCAAAATTATAAAAATATATATTAGATCTGGTTGATTTTTTAGATTTTTCAGTTTTGCTTACACTCCTAGATGGCAAGAACTAAGAAATATATTGGACTAACTTCGAGATATTAATTATTTACTACACATATTTAGACTGAATAGAAACTTCAATGCGCACTGTAAAAATCAAACTGCATATTCCTTAAATTGTGCAATATTTGACCTGAATAAGCATTTGAATGATTGAATAGCAATTTAAGCAGTCGAGAAAAAAAATGTTAATTAAGAAGTGTAATTTTTTTTATGCACTGTCAATCAGGTTACAGCCGACAAATACGGTGCTTTGTAGAGTAATTAGCTCAGCTAAACGATGAATCTACATAACACTTTGGTCGAATTTGTTTGGCATAAGAAGCTGGCTCTAATACTATGTTACTACGCCACCGTGTATATAATAGCTAAGTTCGTTTCTAATGCGTGAATGTGAGCAGAGACATTTTTAATACGAGAGAGAGAGAGAGAGTAGACCTGAAGATGGCTTTAAAATTCCACCTCCCAAACATTTTTTGACTTCACGAGAGCGCCTGAGGAGTTCGATCTCACATGTCCCGGATGAACTACTGACGGATGCCTTCCCCTGATGCACGCCTACTTCTCCCCATGCCCGTGCTCCTTGCTCAGTATTGGATCTGAGAAGCAAGTACAGGTGGCCAATGATCGATCCGTAGCTGTTCAGAAATATCGACTGATTCAAATGAATCAATGTACAAGTGCCTGTAAGTGCAAGAACTATCAATTGACACATCTCCTATGTACAAAAAAATGACAGGTGAGGTCCATGGTGATTGTATAACAAGGAGAAAAAGTATTGACATTTTTGCATCTACTCTTCTGCACTGTTTTTCATGATATAAAGGATATCATAAGACACTAAATTAAGGATATTGCACATAAAATTACAGGCAACAGCACCATGTCTTCCATTTGTATGTAGCCCCTTCATGTACATGCTTGCGGTTTCTCATATCAAAATTGAGGGAAGAATAAAATTAACTTGCAGATTTTGAAACTTAACACATCTCTAAAGGGTTTCAGTGCTGACAAAAATGGCTACATTTCAGGTCTTGCAGAAGGCAGATAGAAACAAAAATTCTCTGCAAAATGAGGAAAAAAGACTACCTATGTAATGTGTCAGCCATAGTTATACATTTTTCTACTACAATAATCAATCTCGTGCAAAAATCAGGGATGTGGAGCTTTATCACCATATGATTCATGAAATATCGCCAAAAACAATTCTTATTGTTTTGTACTTAATGCTGAATATCTTGTTCCCGAACGCAAAGAGAGTGTATCAAGCTGCTCTTAGTCTCTTGGATAACTCCTCGTAATACTTCCTTTCCTGGTGAACAAATGAGACAATAACATCAACAAGCATTACTATAATATATGTTGGGAAATGAAAAACATTATTTCAAACAGTATGGAACATTACGTCTCCCAAGGTTGATTAAAATGCAGGAGTCAATTAATGGAGATGTATACAAAACTAAACAAAGTGCTCCTCCGAGAACCAAAGAACATTTTTTATTGTACATTTTCAGTGAAATATTGCACTCTTTCAAATACCATTGTTAGACAACAACATATCAGAAATTAAGAAAGTGCTATCTCACAAGAGTAAGCTCCAAGAATGGAATTTATCTTGAATCTTATAGGCTGCATTTGTTTGCAGAAAATTTTCACATTGTGTTTCACAACTGAAATTTTCTTGAGGTACAAAGATCCCTAGGCTCGTCCTGTCATCCATATATTTTAACTATCTGAAAATGTATGTGTGCACAAAAAGTAGTGTAGATGTAGGTGACGAAGAGCTACAATCTTTCCCGTTGACCAAGTGTTTAGATACTATCATATTTCCAATTAACAAAAAATCTTATATACATATTTCAACTTTGTAAAGAAAAATACACAAACAACAACAACAACAACAACAAAGCCTTATCCCACTAGGTGGGGTCGGCTACATGGATCATACGACGCCATTGTGCTGTGCTCTATCAATAACCAAATTTTTAGGTATATTATTCGCTAATAGATCTCGTTCTATTAACTCGCCAAGTGTTCGCTTTGGTCTCCCTCTCCCTCTTTTAACACATTCTTATAAAAAGTATTTTCCCCTGGGAAAACATTTTCTCCTCACATTGTTTCTAACATCACATATAACTTAATTTTTTTACACAATCAAAGTATTTGCATCAAAAACATAAAAAAATCACCATTATTTTCAGGAAAACAAATGCATCCTGATAATAAATCCATTAATTCTCATTGTCACTCTTTCAATGATTGGAGAGAAGTATCAAGTTACTATGAATTTATAAAATCCTCAATAGAACCTCAAATTCTGACGAAGATAACTTTCAGAAGTCTAAGATTTTTTAACAATAGGTAGAAACATGATCTAAAGATAAAGAATATTTAAATTGCACTAGCTCATTATAACTTGGTGATCCATGGAATAGGAAATACATTAAGTAATCAGAAAGAGAAGGCATCAAGTTTCCTTGAAGTAGCACATGCACACCTTTAAATCAATGCTTTGAACACAGGATAAACAAACTGAAAATGCTCAAACTAATATCCTAACAATAAATCCATATACCTTCTCTGAAACAGATGGCTGAACTTTCTGAAGAGCTGTATCAAAATGTGATGATTTGATGACCACCTGACATTTGCTTCCATGTCTTTCATCCATAGAATTTTGTTTCTCATCCAACGCAACCATGGCAGCTTCATTCATCTGATGAAAACACAAAATTCAATAAGTTTTCATTAGGATATTTAGTTGTGACAATTCCATGAAACATCAAATAAACCATTTGGATCCTCTTTTATGTTTTGTTTTGAAAAATCAAGAGGCAAATGCTCTTAGATACTTTCATATGGTTTTCAGCAAGCTTGTCAATATCACGAATCAAATCGTAAACTCGTAGGAGTTTACCTTGTAAATTCGATTCAAATCGTAATAGAATCATGTTTTGAGTAGACTCGTGAATTGATTCGTTAGAATCGTAGATTTCACAGTAAAATCGTAGATTCAATGATTTAGATAAAAAATTAGGATTTAGAAAGGTAATTTTGAGGAAAAAAATGGAGAAATAAGTGAGATTACCATATATATACACCCACAATTCTTCCATTCGTGGGAATCTCAATCACAAATCATAATTATATATTATATATATATATATATATACTTACATACATATATACATACAGCTTAGATAATTTTAATAATTGATGAGTTTGTTTATATTTTGAACAAGTTAAGCCTTTCACATCTTTTTATTCTATATTCTCTTTAGACTTGAGACTAAAGAGGATATACTTTTTTTCTATTATTCTAAAAGAATATAGTAGTTTTTATATTTTTGGGTCTGTAAGTACATATATTTAAATTTTTTAGGGTAATATTTTATACTAAAGATATATAATAAATTTTTTGAACATAAACTCTACGAGTTTAAGATACAAATTTACGAGGAAAAAAACGACTTTACTCAAACTCTCGATATTGACAAGCTTGGTTTCCAACATTACAAAAAGGGAACCATGGTCTACAAATGTGGCATGAATGTAAACAAAAAAGATATTTTTTTCTCCATTTCTCTGATTCCTACCTAAATTATTTGGCATGAACCAGGTTTATGAATATTCAATTAACAACTACAACAAGCCTCATACTTGTATTGACTGTCTAACAAGCTCAATGCATTCTTGGCCCATCCACGGTGTTTTTTTATGAAAACCATCCAAATATCATTTAAGGAGATCAATAAAACAATCAAGCGGTACTAGAAGGTCAGGTAGGTTTCTTTCTGGTTTATAAATGTGGCTAAAATTACTATCATTTTGGACTATTCAGTGCACTCACCTCCATTAAATTACCAGGATATAGACTTTTAGAACAAAGAAAAAGTTATGCTTTAATTAGTGGTTTGGACCACACGGTGCATTCACCAACATTGTGAGGTTACTGCTAATGGAAAAGGCAAAACACTGAACTTTTTCATGATATATTGTTATCTTTCTTATTGAGACTTTTCCTCTTGTTTCATCATTTTGTTGTTGTACTATTAATTTAAAAAAATGTGAATGCATTCAGTGACACCATATATTAGGGATTTCATGAGACGAGAATGTTCCATTGCAAGAATCATATTAGATAAGGTTTCAAGTGAGAGAAAAGGATAATAAAGACAGAACAATACCCATGCAGCTAAATCAGCTCCAGTGAAATTGTTGCATTCCTCTCTAGAAGCTAGAGCATCTAAATTTACATCAGCAGAAATCGGCTTCTTTCGAGCAAGTGTCTTCAAAATAAGTTGCCGCTCATGACAACTAGGTAAAGGAACATACATGACCTTTCCAAATCTTCCTGGTCGCAAAAGAGCAGGATCCATAACTTCGGGCCTAAGAGCGTCACCAAAACAGAATAAATAAGAACCCTAGACCTGCTTTCAAACAATAGAATCAATCAATACCAACCTGTTGGTAGCTCCGATGACATAAACACCTTGACGCTGATCTGAGCCATCTAGTTCAATCAATAGCTGGGAACGGAAAGAACGTGTGGTTTAAAATAAAGTATAGCTGAACTAATAATCATGGATCATGAAAAAGAAGTAGAATGATTCCCAGCCTGGAAACACCACTTCCCGTCATTTTTCTATCGTTCGCCTTGTCAAAGAAAAATAAAGACTAATGGTTTTGCATATATCAACTAAGACATTTTAGAAAGAAAAATCATTTGACTAATCAACCTGATTTAGTAAGCGTTCAACAACCCATCCACCCTCCTTTCCTCGCTTAGTCGTCAAAGCATCCACCTAGCAAAGTGACAAAAAAAAAAGCCCACAAAATATAGCAGATAACTTTAAATGTGAGTGCAAGATAGCAACTTAGCATTATAAAAAATGCACTCTGGCATTAATTATGAGGATATGTTTTGGAGGGAAATTAAACCATAAATCATATGGTATTCTATTAAAAATGTCCTTGGACAAGCAAATAAGATAAATTTAGAAAGTCAGTTACCTCATCAAAAAAAAGTATGCAAGGAGAAGAGGTTCGGGCACGGCTGAATATTGTTCTAACTGCCAGTTCACTCTCACCAACATATTTATTCAAAAGCTCAGGACCCTAAATCAGAGAAAGCAGTTAATATACAGTAACGTTAGCTGCTATTTAAAATCCATATTACTAAATGAAACTAAAAGGAAAATGGATATCATTCAATTCATTTTACATAATGATGACCATAAAGATAAGAGACAAAACCTTGATGTGTATAAAGCTGGCTCCTGCTTCGTTGGCTACAGCCTTGGCAATTAACGTTTTACCACAACCTGGGGGTCCATAAAGCAAAAACCCAGCCTCCAAATTGACTCCAAACTCCTATGAGCACAGGAAGAACTATGAATGATAATGAATGCTTCTATATATTGTTCAAAAATAACAAAAGAGGAAACAGAAAAACCTACACTATTTCTGTTAAAAGCTTTTAAGAAATAATTCAATTAGAACAATCAAGGCTTTCTCAAAAATTAGAACAATCAACAGAAAAAGGGGGCACTATCTAAAAGAATTCATGTTTGACCAAAAAAAATATCATGCGAAAAGTAGTGGTATTCAATCACCCCCTTTGTACTTTCTTGCTTTCACTAAAGTTATCCAAGGACACTGGATTAAAAATAACTATAAATTACAATTTACCTCATAAGCCTCTGGGTGTTTTATCCGTTGAACAATGTAACGATCAAATTCTTTTCTCAAAGTTGTAAGGCCACCAACATCCTCCCACGTGACATTAGGTATTGAAGAGAATCCTTCTCTTCTTGAAGATGGTTGAACCAATTTTACTGCCTCCTACAAATGACAAAAGATAACATATCATAGTCTTTTACATATATTGCCAAGAAACATAACATTTGCTAGAATTTTACATAGAGTTTATTAGAACCATTCATCCATGGAAGCAAACAAGTACGGAGAAGTTAATGTATAATTAGTTGCCTCCAATAAGAGAAATATTAAATATACTCAAACTGTAGGCCATAAGATAATTTAACAAAACAAGATACATACTACCAGTTATTTATCAAAATACTTCAAATTGACCTTCTATACCGTAATAGCAGATAGAGCAGAAAAGATATGCATATAAATCATATAACAAAGTTTTCAATTATTTCCCAAAAATATGCTAAGACCTATGATTGGAATGCTCCGTGTATAGTTGTATGATGCTCTTATTGTGACAAAAAGAATAATCTTTGTCAAGATATGGTCAACCGATAGTGATGTTTCTTTCAATAAAATGCATATTTATTAGCTATTCTCATTAACTGTAAACAAAGATCATAAAGCAACATGCAACATATATACTTAAAAATTTACCTCAAAGTCAGTCATTGTGATACTAAGACTCTCCATTTCTTCATCAGTCCATGGTTGCTTCCACCAATCTTCTTTTTCTGTTTCCTTATATTGGAGAATAAATTGGGACTTTCTTCTTTCTATTATTCTCTTCATTGCTAAATTTCCAGCTTTGTTAACTAAAGATGCCAAATCAGCTCCAACAAAGCCTGATGTGGATCTAGCTATTTTGGAAAAGTTAAACTCACCCTCAAGCTTAAGGGCACGAGTAAGCACGGACAAAATTTCTACCCTTGAATTTTCATCAGGAACACCCAGAACAATCTCACGGTCAAACCGGCCAGGTCTCCGTAACGCTGGATCCACTGCATCAGGTCTATTTGTAGCTCCAATAACAAGAACATATCCAGGCTTCTTGTTAGTAGTGTCCGATTCAGCATCAACATCAACTGATTGAATTGGACAATGAGATTCATCCATACAAGTCATTAGCTGAGTCACTATCCGGCGCTCCATCTCCCTCTGTAAATTCTCTCTCTTGGAAGCTATGGCATCTATCTCATCAATAAACACAATAGAAGGAGCAGTTCGATGTGCTTTCTTGAAAAGGTCTCTTATATTTTCTTCTGACGCACCTATTTTAAGAAAGTTGTATAAGAATTCAACAAGCTGCATAAATTATTTATTCTATTGCACTTCAAGCAGCAATGAGTATATCAGTATGAAATAATTAATGCAGTGATATAAAAAAGAAACAGAATACAACAGAATTGTAAAGTATTTCTTTTTGAAGGCAATTGCAAAGTCTTTTTTAAGCAAAGAGAAAGAAACAGGGTTCATTGTTATTATTTCTTTTGAAGACAAGGTTCCTCATAGTTCACAATCAAAATAAAAAAAATGAAGTAACATGTAAAGAAATAGCATTCCCTTTAAGTTATACAAAAGACTTATCCATCATTGAATCATGTTTTCATAGGGAAAGCCATACTAATAACTTTACCTTCCAGCATACCTAATTTGCAAATACTAAAAGCAATTAAAATACCCTTTCAAAAAAAAGCAATTAAAATAGGAAAACATGAAGTATGTAAAAAACTGTACATAAAAAACTCTCTAGTTAATATTGACAAAATCACTGTACATAAAAAAACTCTTATGTATCATCAAATACAATCAGATGACAAGATAACTTTTTTTTAGAATGGATGATGAGATAACTTCATATAAATTTTATGAATGAGCTAGATAAAGTTAGTTTTAGCCTGCACATTCATGTGATAATCTCACAAATCACAATCTAAAGTTGTGTGTCAAGACAGGATATCTTCTTCTTTTTTTAAGAATGAAAAATTGTCATCATTCTATATCAAAGACAAGATTTCACATAACAAAATTTATGCCAGTGCATACTCATATGTGCCAACAAAATGCTACAACCGGCTTTCCTCATAGCATGTGAGCAATATATGTATTGAATAGTCAGCAACAAATCCTATATCATTTTCTAGAAAAACAGTAAGTCCCATATCATATTTTGATCCATAGCTCCTAACTGAAAATCACATGTTCACTTGCATGAAAAAGCTTCAAGTGGTACTTGTAAGAAGCCACACCTTCAAGTCAATATAATTACCATAATATAAAAGATATACAACCAGCAATTCTGTTACTACTCTAAAATTAACTGGAGAAGAAGAAGAACCATGACTCCAATACTAAAGCCATTAGTATCGATTATTGCATGAATTAAGCTAATGTAAGAAATTGTTTCATCTTGTCAGGCGAAATAGCTACCCTGTGAATAGCTCAAGGCACTTTCACTTCATAAATTTCATCCGTTAGCAAAAGTTAAGAGAATGTGATCATTCAGTGAAAAAAGAGGATAGCATAAAAAATATTGAGAATGGGAGAACTTCTTATTAGATTCATTCCATAACTGCAGATATGATTATTCAATTAGGCAAAACATAAACAATAACAACTTCGGCGACACTGAAGAATGTTAAATAAATAAATGACCAGAATTAAGATTTAAAGGATATTCTTCTATCCATCTGAAGGTTAAAACGACCAATAGAGGAAAAACAACAGTGCAAACATACTTTAAAGCATCCATTTATCTTAGATTGTGGCACTGAGAAAAGCGTTAAGATTGTAAACTAAGGAGTGCACTGTTTTTTCACCCAAGACAAGAAATAGAACCTATGAATGCCATAAAAAAAACATTGCTATGATGAGCAGTCACAGTCAAATTATGGTAACCACAAAAAATCTACACTTATCATTCATTTAGAAACAGGGTAAAGCTGCTGCAAGCAGCTCAAGCTCGATTTTCTACAAGGTTGTTCAAAATTCCAGCAATCTCATAAACTTGTGTTGTTATAATAGTCAGACATTAACTTTTGTTGTGTTTATCACGAAATTCTAGAGCACTTTTGAATTTTTATGGTTATAACAGTTGATGTGGATTTTCACTATGCATATAATGACCTCAACATTTGAAGCAATTAGTAACGTATGAGTAGAAATAGAACTTACCAGAGACACCAGAAACCACTTCGGTAGCGGAGATCTTGTAAAAAGGGACCCCTGTCTCATTCGCAATGGCATGTGCAAGTTTCGTCTTCCCACATCCCGGTGGACCATGCAGTAGTACCCCAGCCATTGGCTTCACTCCGAGCACCATTGGGAGCTTGGGGTGGTACAGAGGGACGATAACTTCCATCTTGAGCTCCTCCAGCACTCCATTCATCCCTCCGAGGTCCAGGAATCTCGGCCCTTCCTCTCCCTTACCCACTTTTTCGAAACCATCATATGCGTTTCTCCCCTTCTCAGGCTGCATTCCTGTCCCAATAGTGCTCCCGCCACGGCCTCCATCAACAGAAATCAAATTCCGTGGTTTTTCGTCTGCCATCTCCATCACCACATCCTGCTCCTCCTTAATGGCAGACGGTGCCGGGGCCAGCTTTGCCCGCTTGCTGTAGTTGTCGCGGAGCATGGACTTCATCAAATCGAACTCGGGCTCCACCTGGGCCTCGAATACCACATCATCGGAGGTGGAAGTCGAATCATCATCGTCTTCTTCCGGCGAAGAGTCCGACGACCGACCCTGCAGCCTCTCGCTCTCTCTCCGGCGACCGATGTGATTCGCCTCAGCAAGCACCAGGCGCCGCTCGGCGGAAGCCGCCGCCGCCGACCGCCTCTGGGCCTTGCGAGAGGGGCCGGCGGCAGAACCGTCGCTGTCGTCTTCCTTCGGTGCTGCCGCGGCGGAGGACCGACGGAGGGACTCCAGGGTCCGGCGAACATGGTTAGTGAAGGGCTGCACCTTGATGCGGGCGTAGTCGGGATACTGGGAGCGGAGGCGGTGGACGACGTCGTCGACGTCGACGTAGGAGAAGTCCTCGTCGTCGTCGTCGATTATTTTGGAGGAAACGAGGCGACGGCGAAGGATTGCCACCGACAAGGGCGCGGGCGAACGGCCGGCATCGCGTCTCCCCATCGCGTCTCCGCCGGCGCCGATTAGTGCGTCTTTTTGCGTGGGGGAGGAGGGTTTTTTTTTTGTGGGAAAACGAATTCGGATCTCCAAAGGGTCCGGTCAGCTATCGGGTCTGGATCTGAAACTCTTATTGGATTCTATTTTCTCTGATCCTTTACGACCACCCATTTCATTTTTCTGTCCAATTTGGTTCTTAATATAATATATATGCTTTTATTTCCAGATAAATTTGTAAATAAACCTATAAAATGCAGTACAAGGCAACACCATATTTATTTCAACAGGTGAATTTCAAGTTTGAATGTTTTTCTGATGACGTTATGATTTTCTTTTTTAGCTTAGTTTTTAATCAATTAATTGGTCAACATAGTAATAGAAATAAAATTTTATTAATAAGTCTAGTCAAAATGAAATTATCTATTACATGATTTTAAAAAAAAATATAACTAATGAAGCTCACTAAATTCTAATGCAATAATACTTTACATCTTAGACTCGTATCATGTACAAGTCATCATGTCATGAGCATTTGCATCATCAATGTCATTATCTATACATTATTCTCATTGCATGTAGGATCAAAAGCATATGAGATCATTCTCCATGAAGCTCAATATGTATAAATAATATTCAATAGAGAAAATATAAAAATAACATCATAAAGAGTAAAATAATCAATAATTCCTCTTTCATTTAGCTTATTTATTTACCTTCTTATTTGTTTATTTCTTTCTTCGCTATATCATTATATCGACATCAGTTGCATTCTAGCAATGCAATGTCTATTCTTTTCTGTTCAGTAAGTTCTTACTCAGCTCGGACTTTTTAATAAGATATCATTAATTATTCAATTGCAAGAATTTTAGTTGTCTCGCTATGATACAATGCTCATTCTTTCATGTTTAATAGGTTCAAGCTCAATTTTAATCTTTTATTTATGACCCTTTAATAATCATTATCATTATCGTATTATTGTCATAAGTTATTCAGTTATCATAATTAATGAACCTTTAACATGAATGAAGGTCAATGGATTTTGCTCTTGTACCATTAAGGCTAGCTAGACTTGAAAATTTAGCAATAGAATTTTTCAAAGGAATTAACAGTTGAACCTAAAGGAATTCAATTATAGTTGTTCCTAAATGAACCCACAAAAATTATTCTAGCATAAACCCAGTTGAATCTAAAGATACTCATTTTCAGTTACAACATGAACTCATTAACTAATATGACTTCGAAAGTTATATTCGGAGATGACATGAATTTGAAAGATGTCATAAATTTGGCAACTCCCAAATTTGAACTTATCATATTTGGACTTGACATTATTAAACATGATGACAAGGAATATACTCCATGTGATGTTGTTAAACATTATGGAGATTAAGATGATGTTATTGGAGATTTTCGGAGATGAGGATGTTCAATATAGTCAAGAGTCCTTGCGATTTATAATTGGTAAACTATAAGATCAAGCAAGACAAATTCAGGCTACAGTGAAGAATCATACATAAATTGGACTGCATGAAGAGTTCACGAGATTTGGCCCAAACAAATCATGGACTTAATTATTCAATTAACAAATTCATAATTAACTAAGACCAAGTATTATGTTAAGAGTTCTTATAGGAACTTAGTTATTATTTTAGCAGAAGTGCCCTTTATTTGTAGGCTAAGTTAGAACTTTACTCTTTGTCAAAGTCTAGTCGAGGATTAATTGAACGAATTAAAATTCTAGCTTCATGTTTTTATCTCGTTCCTTTTGATAATACATTGTTCTAGTCATTCAAGGTATTGTTGTTGAGTATCATACCAATTGGTATCAGAGTCGCATTTTCGATGCGGATTCTAGTTATCTTTTTCTATTTTATTTATCTTCAATATATTCCAAAAAAATCATATTCATCCACCACCTTCGACATCTAGATATTTTTTCTTCCAATGATCTGAAAAGCAAAAAAGAAAATTCGCTTTTGAAAAAAAAATACAGAAAAGAAGAAAGATCAAAGTTTGTTATTTTTGTAATTTCTAAAAAGATTCTGAAACAAGTCAGAAAAGGTCCGAAAAAGGAAAAATCAAGAAAAAAAAGCACGCCCCTTGTAGTGCCTTCAAAAAAAAAGGGGGGGGGGGGGGGGGAAAAAAAAAAAAA
>LTAE01003989.1:0-19167 GCA_001647135.1 Pontederia paniculata | reverse complement strand
AAAGGGGGGGGGGGGGGGGGGAGAAAAAGAAAAAGTATTAGTTAAAACATATTTTGATGGTGGGAAGTCCAAAAAAAATTGGAATATATTGATCTTATTTTGATGAGTTCTTAAATTTCTCTATTATGAAATTTTATCTTTCCTTTTATTTTATTTCATTTGAAAATCTTTTCTGAAGTCTACTCCAAATTCAACTTCATATTCACTTTTGATTTAATTTTGTTACGTCTTACCTTGTTCTAACTTGTGTTAGTTCTCTTAGAACTTTTTGGAGGGTTCAAAAAAGAAAAAAAAGACTCAGTGATTAGAGCATTAGAGAAAAATAACTGAACCGAGTTAAGGTAAAATATGAGCATCACCACTTGAGTGTCTATCATGTGAGGTTGTGAGGAAGCTTTTGCTAGCATATGCAGATTTCACAATAAGTCATATAGACAACATGGGATACAAGAAAACAATAAGAATGTCACATGTTCGAATTTGTATGATCAAACTCCAAGAGAGGATAATTCTTCGGTGATCGCATAGACGATATGAACAATATGAAAAGAAAGAATTTTTTTAATGAATAAATCACCAAAAGAGTCACCAAAGAGAATAAATCATCAAAAGAGTCACAAAGATAGAGTCTCAAGTTTGATAACTTCACACTTAGAGATGGAAGCAAAACTAGATGAAGTAGAAGATGAGCTTGTCAAAATCTTTCTCCAATTCAAGAGTTGTTTAAATAATCACGATGTTAATGATTTTGGAGAAAATGACATATTGAAAACATAAGTAGAAGTAAGTGATATTAAAAAAGATGAGAAGGAAAGTTCATGGATTCTTACATGACAATAGAAGAATTTTCTGAATGTGGTGAAAATGTGAGTCAAATTTTGAGTGATAAAAGTGAGAAGAAGAGAGCCACAAAAATTCTAAGAGCTCATAAAGGTCACCTTTAGAGAGCATCGATGAAAAAAAAAGAGTGTCGAAGAGAGTTGTGAGGATGAGGGAGGGTTAAATTTTGAGTGTTTAGAAAGACTACCTTTGAAGAATGTTGAGAGAAAAGAAAGAGAATTGAATGATTTACATACTAATTTTTTATTTGTTGTTTCTTTAGTACTCTTGTTAATCATGATGTATTTGATTGGTTAATTCTGATTTCTAGATTTCATGATTAGAATTGTATAAAGATCAATTTGCTTGAATTGTCATTCATATGCTATGAGATCTTTTATTTTCGTTTGATGGATTTAACATTCCAACTTATGAAAACTAATCAATTTCTTATGGAGCTACTTTGAGATATATGTTACCTAAATATTCAAGTCATACATTTTCTACCCTGATCGAAGTTTTTCATTTTGAGAAAATATTTAGTGCTCAATCGAGTTTTAAGATGACTATGTTTATAGCTTGTAGATTGGTCATTTTGGGAGATTCTCGGCATATCAAATGAGCATAATATTTTTATCTGATGTCTACTTTTAAATATATGATTAATAGTATCATATGATGTATTATGAGGCCAATGCAACATATTTTATAATAATGATGATATAAGATATCTATATGGACATACTCAATTAGTAGAATGGACAAAAATTCGTTGTACTTGATAAAATGATCAAGCGTGATAAACACATAAAGTTGGAGAACTAGTGGTGCAAAAAAAAGTTAAAGGACAAGAAGAATATTAGGATAAAAGTTGAAGGACTATAACTGAAAGTTGTCCATTTGTTATTTCATAGAACAATTTTAATTTCATTAGTTTAATATTGGTTCTTATGCAATATTCATATATTGCTCGTTATTCTCTATTTTCTTTATTTGTGTTTTCATGTATGTTTCTTTGATCTTTTGCTTTTGGTTGATCGTGATTCTTTAGGACATGTTCGCTAATGAATTATGTAGCAAATATTGAACAAAAAAATATTGTAAACATTTTTTCTTCTGGCTAAATTGGCCCCTTTCTTACTTATATTATTGGTTTGCGAGTGAGTATTAGTTTTATAAGTATAACTATACCAACCTGATATGAATCATCTATTGACAATTTATTTTATTCCTTGAGCATTTCATTTTTTTATCATTGAGACCTAGTTTCCTTCCATAATATTTGATTGCAACATTGATTTTATGAGTTTATTTTTGAGAAGTTTTATTTTATGTGGACTTCAATTGAATTGTGAATCTTTATTGTGAGATGGTTAAGAACTTATCTTGAGTAATAATCCAGAGAGACAAAGGTTGAGCTTATTAGAAAGTAAAAGTTTATTGAGTGAATATGTGCCACCTGCTAAGTACCATATGAGGTAATTGTGAAATGTCTTTGTTCTAACCCTTTGTGCAGGACTCCAAACATGGAGTCAGACATAAACAACACTAGTGATACTTGTCATACTTAAATTATCTTGCATTCTTTATATGCAAAAAGATTATTCACGTAAAGTCACAAATGGAAAATTATTTTTTGTGTTCATTCGTGTGGCCAATACAATATATATTATGATCATCACTAATGGTAATTGTGTCAACCTAACAAGCTATTATATGACGGAAAAATTAGGGTCGCCCACTTTAAAACGTCAAACTCCTTATATGCTTCAATTGTTAAACAACATAGGACAAGTGATCAAATAAATATGTGTTCTTCAATATTGAAATTTTCTAAATAAGTATTATGTGATGTAGTTTCTATATGTAAGCTTGCCACATGGTTTTGGGATGATCATGACAATATGATTAATGTGTGACACACCATGGTGCCTACAACCATTATAAGTTTCGCAAAGATGGCAAAATTATTTCTTAGCACCATTTCTATCCCAAGAAACATACACGAGCAATTACAACTAAAAAAAACATGTATCAAACTACAACATTGAGAATAGAACTTCGATTACACAACAAAAGTTGAGAACCATATAATTGAATCTAATGCTGTAACTTATAATCTCAAGTAAAAATAAGACTTGAGTTTGAGTCACCTCAAGCAATTAAAGGTTTGCAATCTTGAGAGTTAGGAACAACGAAGCATAGAACCACAAAAGTTCTAAGTGTCCCAAGAGTGTATCTTTAGAGAGGTGAGAAAAAAAAAAGAGAGCTCAAAATTCTCATACTAACACTAATTATTCCTTATCTTTGGTTATTGATCAACCTTGAGGTCATAAGGAACGTTCAGCGAGAGCAAACTCCTTTTCAAATTGCGAGTGCACATTTAACTTCCTTGTTAGTTTGAAGAGTGAATATACTATGCAGTTTTTCATGTTCACCTAGATGCAAACAACATAAAAAGTAATTTTCTGATTTCTACTTGTTGTTCAAATTCTTTAATTGATAAATTTATCATCTCTATTAAATTTTATATTGGTTGTTTTGTTATGATTTCTTGTTAATCATAACATTTTTTATAACTTTGAATCTCATGAGGTGAGGAGAATTATATGTGGTTGACTTTTGTAGATTATCCACATTATTTTATAGCGAAATTCACAACATTTGATGCACAGAGTTTTCCAACTTTAAAATCATTTGATGGATTATAGTGCTACTTTGAAATATCCGTCAACTAAATATTCATGTTATTTATTTCCTAACTTTTGCATGATTCAATTTTTTAGTTTTAAGAAAATGTTGTACGAGAAATTCAGTTTTAACTTGGTTTATTTAATAGGTATGATAAGTACATTAATTTTATATGATTCTAAAAATAATTAGTTTGACACATTTTGTTGAAACATTCTTTCACTTTGAATCTGAATGGAAATATTGGGGTATCCTTTTTTGAGCCATGGTCTTGCATTATCTATTTTCATTATATTTACAATAATCTTTTTTTTTTGTTATTTGAGATATTATTTTAAGTTGCACTACTTGTGAGAAGTCAATCTCAAATTTTTAAGGCAACATCTACGTTGATTTACTAGATTTAGATGATCTTGATTCTATCCCATGATCGATCTTAAACTTTGCATTATTTATCTGAGAAGATACTCATGCATAAAGGAAGACCCCATAAAAAGTAATTCGTGCCCTCATAATTTCATCATCATGTTCTTTACTCTCTTTTCAACTTTCACTCGTCTTTTTCAGCGTTTCGTTGCCGAAATAACCCAAAATGTCAACAGAGAAATAGAAGCCTCATAGTTCTTGGAGCAGTTTAACAAACTCGGGGCCTGTGATATAAGATTTCAAATTTACCACAGTAAAAGTACTTGACATTAAGTCCTTTGACAACTTTCTTATGATGCAATCAAGGTGAGCAGATAATTTCTCTCTTTATGTATATACAAATAAACAAAATCAATTTAAAACAACTTGTAGTGTGGTCATCCTAATCCATACAGATTAATGGACTCTAGAACCAATTCTGTGTACTACCTGTGATTATATCAGAAAACAAACTACAACTCCTCAGTTTGCATCATTGCCATTTGGGAAAATGCATTCTTCATTGCGTCCTTTTCGAGCAAGTCTTCGGCAATCCGAAGTCCTTTCGAGATGGATTTTTCCTCCAAAGATCGTTATGTAACTTGTAATGCAATATCTGCTACAAAAACTCATTTTAAAATCAGTATGTAATTTCTTCCAGGCAGCATAATGAAAAGTAGTAACCAATTAAAATCTAGAAGTTTCTGGTTTGATCCTTAGCAGGGTCATTTTACGTTGCTTCCTCAAAAAGTTATCATTTTAGGTTGCTTTCTCAAAAAAATTAATTTGCCGACTATGCATTTCATTTGACTTTGATTCTCCTTGATCTGATTATGGAAGATATCAAAATTTCATATTCACTGTGATAATTATCGTATCTTACCTGTATGAATGTGGTAAAAACATCATCATCGCCCAATTTCGCAAACTCAACTGCCCATCCTTCCTCGTGCGAAAATAGTTTCTTTTGCCGCTCGGCCTCGAGCAACACCGAGTCACGATATACGAACCGTTGCCATGTCTGACGTACATTTGCTAACATAAACTCCACTTCTGTTTCATTGAACCTCTGTATAGACCAGTAAACACAAAATAAGAAACCAGTCTTGATTGTTACATCTAGAAAGTGTAGAGCAATTATATAAATTTACCCGAAGAATTTGAATCAAGTTTGGGATCTCATCTTCTTGAATACGAATTGCAAAACTTTTGTAGTTCAGAAAATTTTCATATGGAAGGTAGATACCATCCTGCGATCAAATTATCTCATTCTGTCACATGGCAGAGAATCTTGTCGACTGTAATGCATATGATGAAAGTAAATAATTGCACGGAATTTCAAAGTGCAACTATTTCATAAGGAATGGCAAATCATGGCATATGGCACAGAGCAAATAATGAGAATAATAGATTACTAAGAGCTCTGTGACAAACCTCAAATATGCAAGGAGCAATGATGTAAACATCTACTTCTTAATTGTTTAATCCCAAAGAATCATAATACAGGAGCACAATATGTACCTGAATAATCACAGGGATGCACCCCTGCATCATGCTATCTTCCATGCGTCCACTCCAACCATCCCCAGGTAAAACCCCACAGAAAATAGAGTTGGCTAACTCTCGATAATACTTGTCAGTGCGAATTGGAGTCACTGTCACGTTAGTCGTGTGCTGCCTCCCAAGCTTTCCTTCTTTATTAGGAGTAGAACCAAACTCCTCTGCCAACTTTTGCCTAATACCCATACTATATCTGAAAATTGTTGTGAAGAAATAGAGGAACACCATTTTAAAGATAATGTATTAGTGCTATTAAAAGGTCATACATAGAATGAAAAATACATACGTCCTTTCAGGTCGGCCATTATCATAGGCAGGTCCCAGATTTCCATTGAAATAAAACAATGTAGTTCGTTCAGTACGTGGCCTGCATATTGATTTGACAGCATCCTTAGACAAAAGAAAGGGATAAAAAACATATAGAATCACAGATTGAAGGTTTTGATAATACCTCGTCCACAGTCTTAACCATATAGCACCTGGATCTGGCCTTTTCCAAGCTGGAAGCACAAGATCCTTCTCTGGGTCAAAGCAAGGGTGGTGGCCTCTTCTATCCAGAGGAATTTGGTCCCAGTTGTCAGCCCAATAAGCAGTTGTTGAGTGGTTATGTTTTGAGTTTGTATTCCCCCAGTGAACTAACATCATGCTGTTCCAGATTTCTTTTGGAGCATAGCAGGCACCTTCATCCCAGGAAAAGAACTGCCAAGAGAAACAAGCAACACTATTAGATCCTTGAAAAGAGTATTACCATTCTTGAAAGACTGGATCCATTCAGGACTATAATATGAAAACTATTCATACCCATATATGGTCCCTTCCAGAAGACCGGTTCCAGTAAGGATAGTGTTCAATTATGTGTTCATAAGTCCTCTTATAAAAGTCCAACGTCATATAGCTCCTTAGACCCATAAAGTCCTGAAATTAGAGTAGTGTGGTAAATTGTACTATCATACACTAATCAGAAAGACATATGTCTATATTCTGTGGCTTGCAAATGATTAATGAACATCAAACCCATACCCACATTCTGAAATGTGGTGCATCATCTGCCCGAGTTATTATACATGAATCAAAGACTGGAACATAGAAATAATCTGCTTCATCACCATTTAATGTCCTATGAGGACTAGCAAGAATGCTCTCATAGAGTGCCATCTATAATACAAAAGATAGTAGAGATACAGAGGTCAGGCTTATTCTTTCTGAAAGAAAGTAGTGAAACCAGATCATTATTGGCTTATTATTTACCTGTGAGCCATATAACTGATCCGTCCATAATGTTCTGTTTTCATCAGTATATATTCTATTAACACATTGAAATTTGAAATGGCGCCCCTGTAAAAACGAACTAATGACGAAGTATAGAGATTGTTGAACCCAATGAAAAAAAAATTGGCTCTGAAACTTACCTCAAGAAGATGACTATTGAATTCTGGTGGAAGATCATACACATATATGAGTGGCCTTTTCTTTTTAACATCTGCTTTAACTATGAGGTCACGACTTACAGGTGCCTTGTCAGGTAAATCCACAGAAGATGGTCTAAGCCATGCAGGCCATTGTTGAACAGGTGAAAAGGTAGAAGGAATACTGCAATCAATCCCATAGTAGCCACTGTTACACTGAAAGGATTTTTCAGTGAAAATCTCATCAAAGAATGGAACAGTTAAATGTCATAAAAGCAAGCATATGGTTGCCTGGAATTTCAAAAGAAAGCCTAGGAGAAGAACATAGGCTTTGCAATTTTCTCAATATATATAATGCAACACCAAATAGAAGTTACAAAAGGAGATGAAAATACAAGTAGATCAAGTTTTCACATCCACAGATATTCTCATGTTGTTCTTCATACATCCATTAAATAGATAAAGTACCATTTTGCATACCTGACAAGATCCACCACGGCAATGTCCATGCCCTGAACACTGGTTGATGCAAGTGCATTCTGATGGTATCTCACAAAATTGACCCAGAAGACCATCATATTTGCAGTCACATTCCTCTTTAAACTTGACTCGAGAAGCATATGCATCCTCTGGGTCTACATTACACCAGCCAGGTTGGCTACTATTGGTCGTGAATATATTCTGAAGATCAGCTTTTGTCCAATCAGTAAACTTAGGGCCACCTGGTTCAGAAGGTAAGCTGAAATGGACCAAATTGAGAGCAGGAACATCAGCATAAGACATGAAAGAAATAGTTCATGTTAGGGATTACTATTATGAATAAGTTGAGTAATTTGAT
Source organism: Pontederia paniculata (assembly GCA_001647135.1). Classification (NCBI taxonomy): domain Eukaryota; kingdom Viridiplantae; phylum Streptophyta; class Magnoliopsida; order Commelinales; family Pontederiaceae; genus Pontederia; species Pontederia paniculata. The sequence continues at coordinate 11,448 of LTAE01003989.1, read as the reverse complement.
ATACTGCAAACACATATTTTTCTTACTTTATTGTGAAACCACATGATTCTGCAACAGGCCGATGTGGATACCTTGTTCCTTGCCCACAGAAACACATTGCTCTAGTCGTGTCACAATAAGCTGGACATATTGAAACAATCCATGGTCCATATGGATACTTCTGAGAATCAGGTAGGTTGCAGTCAAGTTTCAATTTCTGATTACATCCCTTCCCTGATTTAGCAGAATATATCTTATTCAATGTTTATTCATATTGATTTGACATAATGGAATGTCATGGATGTTTTGCGTTTATATTTTGAAGAAAAAAATTATTACACTAAACAGTATAGACTAGTGAATATATTAAAATATTTCTTGCATTTAACACCCCACATGTGAAGACAAACTAATATCTACTCAAATTTCATGGACATCAATACTTAATTCATCTACAAAATGAAATTTTGAGCTATGTACTATTGAGGATGCATTGGAAAATTAGAAACTACAAAACAGGGAGCAAAATGCATCTTAGCCCTCGTGAAGATTTAATACATGGATCTACCGTTACCATCCTACAAGGAACATGCACTACTCTTAATTATGATATAACATGGAAAGGGGTTCCAAATAGCAATGGAACCATCCTAACCATATATGCTTCAAATATGATTTCATAATGACACCTGGAAAAGCGAAAAAAATCAAACCTAGGCAACATATCCAAAGATGACACTTGTTACTAGCTATAATGTAAACTTAATTTGCATCAACTAAAACACAAGCACTCAACTTGGGTACTGCAAATGTAACAATCATCATGCTATGAGTTGGTTAATTTAAACACTGGTATATCCATCTCTTCATAGAGTGGCGGTAGATATGTGAAGGTCTTTATCTAGAGAAACTTTACCCAAATTCTAAGTTCTACATTAGGGAGCAATGTATCTATAGCGAGCTACAACTTTGGCGTGCATCTGGGCCATCTGAATTGTGCAGTTGGTACATAGTACATTGTACTATACCATAATTTATGACACATACACGCTGCAACTGTAGTGTCCACATTTTGTTATACCAGAGAAAGTTTAAGGTATGCGTCTTAAGCTGCAACTATTACAAAAATAGTATACTAAGCATTACTGTGTCAAGTAATCTAATTCCAATTGGACCAGAAGGTATCTTTTCGGTACACATGACAGCTGAAAATTTTACAGAATTCAGTACTTACCAGCGTATCCATGGAAGCACCTGCACTGCCCCAATTCACGGTTGCACACTCCTTGTCCGCTACAGTCATGCTCGCAGCTCTTCCCCTCTATACTCTGCATCAAGAATCGAACTTTAAGCACAACACCCAAACTTCCAAGCACATCTCACACGCACCAACTCATAAATTTTAGGAACAGCCCGAATCCGAAATGTGCGTCCCAGCGCGCATATCTCACAAGTTTCAGCACGCAGCGAGGGCCAATTCCAGAAATTTCGAATCGTGACCAGCAGTAAAGGGTTCCCATTCGTACCTCGACGACGCTGATCGGTTCCGCGACGGAGTCGCAGGCCGAGAGCCACCTCCCAATCTCTGCCGTCCAGGGGGCATTGCGGTAGACGACAGCCCCGAGGGAGTCGGCGGGGAACCTCGCTCCCCAGTCGTACTCAGACGTCAGACCGCTGCTGAAGGCGGCGGCGGACGAGGAGTTAGGCGGGAGGCAGGGGCCCTGTGGGGCGCCGGCGAGGAAGCCAAACGAGAGCGAAGAGGGGAAGGGTAGGAGCGGGGTGACGAAGGCGTGGAGCAGAGAGAGCAGGGCGAGGAGGGCGGCGACGGCGGCGGTGGCGGCCAGCGGCCAGGAGCAGGTCCTCCATGGCCTCCAGAAGGAGATCATTATTAGTTGCTAATAATTAACAATTTGGTTGAAGAAAGAAGAGAAAATTAGCAAGTTTTGGAAGACCATTTCCATTTGGGAGTTGGAAAATTGGAAATAATTTATTGTGATGATGAGAATAATAAAATGTGGAATCGAATAATAAATTGTTGCATGGAGTGTTACAAATATTTATTATTTAAGTGTTCAGTTGGTTCAAACAGATTGGCATGATCAAACCTTTGAATTAAACTTTGAAGTCGCTGTTTTTAAATTAGGATTGAGGACAAACGGAATATATGATCAATTTTTTTAATATTTTCATAATTGACAAATTGAATGATCAATTGGATCAAGAATCGACTCTTAATCAAATTGAATCAAAATTTATTAAAATAATAGTATTCATAATGAACGTAGTATTCGTTATTAAAACAAAATTATTATTTCCTTATTTTAACAAGTTATATTTATTTAAAGCCATAATGATAAATAAGATGCTATATTAATTTACTTTACTATAAACCATAACCAATATTTCTCTTACTTTACTTCATTTTTTTTATTTTTCACCTCGTTCCTTTATTATTTTTAAAGAAGATTTTTCTCGAATAATTTATTATATTTTAAAAGTTAAAATTTACTTTTCATGATTGATAAATTAAAGTTTTTTATTATTTCAAATAATTCAAAATTTCGTATCATTTTTCAATGCATTATTTTTTTTTGTCATTTTTCTCTTTTTATTTGTATTTTTGCTTCACCTCCTTCCTTTGTTTATTTTCATCTATTATCTATATCAATTCCCCTCCCATATTTAATTTCTCATTCTATTTTTATTATTGTCTATTATTTGTTCTTCAATTATTTTCCTTCTTTTCAAAACTTTCTTCCATTTTCACTATAATTTTTCACCTTAGTTCATTTTTGTAAAAGAAACAAGAATGAACCAATTTTTTTCTTGATTCATAAGTTTTGTTCGAACTGATTCAAATTGGTTAATTGTCTATTTGATTTTCTAGGTCAAACCGAACTAGATCACAATCGATTCTTAGTTGAATCGGTTGGTCACTGCAAATTTTCGAGGTGGTCTTAATTTAAAATATTTTTTAATCCAAATCATAGATGATACATTAATAATTCAGCACAAATCAGGTGCGAATTAAAAAAAATATCTAAAATTATACATAGAGATAATATAATGAACAAATCAAATACTTTTGACATGTTAAACGGCCTTATCTATATCTTTTTTTTACATTTTTTTTTCTGTAGCCTCCTTGAGTTATAAGTTAAGATATTCTTGATAATGCTAAAAAAAGACTGTTGCAGTAGAGAAAATTATTGAAAATAATTATACACATGAAGATTACTAATGTTTAATCTTTTTTAATATTTAAAATAACTAATGTAGTAATTGTTTAGTAAGCGTTTGATACTAAAAATATTTGATATATTTACTAAACTCATATAATTAGAATAATATATTGAGTCTTTTAAACCGGGGCACTCTGGTTGGATTAGATCTGGAGTTGATTATTTTATACTAAAATTCGAATTTGGATCAAATCAATCTTAGAACACGATTGCGCTCATATCTAATTTAAATTTTTATCCTTTTCATCTAAAATTAAATTTGATAATTTTTTAATATCAAGTGGAAGCACCAATCCATCCCCCGCATTGTTGAACACGCCAAGATCTTGACCTACAACCATAAAAATACTATTTTCTTTTATATTAATCAAACTTGTCAAGTTGCCAAATTAATTTGAGTTCTTGTCCTTGCATTTCTTTTCCGCCTTTTGTAGTTGGGTGTACAGTATCTTTTTTCTATTACTGTACTTGTCAACCATAAAAGTATATATATATATATATATATATATTTTGCATAAAAAAATTAATTAATTATTTTTTCCAATTTTTTAAATGTCATTTATATCTCTTCGAGCAATCCCTACGATTTGTTTTTGATAAAATGCATTTACGTTTAAACAAACAAATCGTATTCAAGTTTAACAATAAAAGTTGCATATGAACGATAGAACAAGGATCATGAAGTTTTGTGAAAAATCTTACAAGGATCGTAAAGAATGAAACCGTAAGATCGAGGAGATTAAATATAGAAAAATCGTAAGATAGATTAGTAAAGATTAAATATAGAAAAATCGTAAGATAGATTAGAAAAGATTAAGATCTTGATAATTTTGTGTAAGAGTTTGGTAGGGTATTTTTTTAATAAAAAATAGAAAAAAACACCTAACAAGGAGTTACAAGTGAAAATAAGATTTATATTTTAGAGAAAAACATTAAATAAATATTAATTAGACACTTTATAAATCATTATATTATTTTGTTGATTAATAAAGCATAAGGCATTTGACATTAAATTTGTTTAAAAATCTAACCTTTAATTAAAAAAAAACGGGGTGCTACTAAATTAAATTCCAGAGTTGGGATTTTCAATAAACATTCCAAATAGGAATAAACAATATAAAAATATTAATAGAATATAAAAATAATAAGAGAAAATGAGCTCAAGCAATTCATAGTTAGATCATATTATAAAAACTAGAATAATAATAAATAACATAAAAAAATAAACATTTAAAAAACCTATTAAAAATAATTTTAAAAGTAAATAATATTAAACCTAAGAAAATGAGCTCAACCAATTTCATTTTTTGTTATGAATGATTCAAATTTTATTTTGAATTGATGAAAGTTACAAATTCAATAATTTCACAATGTAGTTATTTTAAAGCCTTCTAATGAACCAATTCCATTTTAATAAAATATAATTAATAGATGATTTGTTAAGATATATTATTATTATTTTAAAATATAGAATAAAATAATGAAAACATAAATAAAAGAGCAGCCTCGTGACTCAAAGCTGGTAATAAACAAATAATAAAAACAAGTAGCCACGTGACTCCGAGCTGACAAAGTTGTTTCCCTCCGTCTTCTTAGAATTTGTTTGGATTGTGGTACTAGAAAAAATTATGTGAAAAATAAGTAGGTGGAGTAAGTTAAATTATGTTTGAATAAAAAAATATATAAATTATAAAAGGTTTACATTCAAATTTAAATATTTCATTTCATTTAAATTGATTGAATTAAGAGGGATGAAATTTTTTAAATAAAATTATTTATTTAAATAACTTTCTAAAATTATGTCCTAATTAATTTAAAACGATATTCTTCCTTATATTATTTTGATTTATGATATAGAAACATTTGACTTGAGTTCATTTGCTGATTTAATTTTTATTCTTTCTTATTTTATAATTATTTAATTATTATATTTATTTAATTTTTATTCATTCACATTTATTTTTCCTCGAGCTAATTTTTTGTCATAATATTTTAAATTTATTGGATGTCACCATAATTTTCTTTTCAAATTAATTTTTTTATTAAATTTGAGATCAATTATTTTTATGATCATTTTTACTTTAATATCTTAAAATATTATCATTTGAGTAATGATAATATTATTTTTTTCAATCTATTTATATTTATCTCTCATCTTTGATCTTTTTTTAAGCGAATAAAAAGATAAAATATTGTGAAAGAGAAACAAAATACATTAGAAGGAAAAATATTAAAGATAAGAGAAAAACGTATAAAGAGATACAAATAATGATAAATATATAAATATTATAATAAATAAAATAAATATATAGTAATATGATATTTATTAAGGTTCATGATATATAATAAAGGATATAAAAAATAACTTTTATTTAAATTATTATATTTATTAAGGGTCATGATATATAATAAAGGATATATATGACTTTTATTTAAATTTTTTAAACATGACATGAGTTAGTTTAGTCCATCCACCGTCATAAATTTTATTCAAACATGAGTTTAATAATAATCCACCACATTCCAGCACCCCATCATATACTACACCATCTCATTCCATTAGTTCCCAAACAAAGCCCTAGGAAATAAACTCCAACTGTCGTTGGAGAAGCACCTCTCTCCATCCTCCGTCGTCGTCGCCGTCGTTCCCCCCTTCGGCAATCTCCTTGCTTCCAAGCATCAACCTATGTCATATGCAAGTTATCTCATCACGAACATCATCATGCTACCGTGCCATCACCTTCCACTTTGGATCTATTTGCCTGCAGAATTAAATTTGCAAGGGAAGAGACCTCCCGTGAGCTGTGATGCCCAATATATAAAAATCATAAATAAGATACTCAATACGTAAAAGAACATAATTTAACAATGACATCGGCCAATTTAAGTTAGACCAATAGGACAATTTATTTTTTCATAATCTCAAGTTTTACATCAATCTTTAACATTAGCTTTTTGTCAATTGATGGCAGAAATTTCAATTGTATCTCGTCATGTGATGCTCATATATTTCAATATATTCTAGCCACTTCTTTTATCTTTGGATCATATTATCTTTCTATTTATCTTGCGTTAAGTGAAGACAATCATTACAATCAATCGTGAGTCTTATCAATGTATTAAATATTCAAGTTGTCTCCAGTGTCAATATTGCTAACTAGGCCATGAGGTCCCTTTCCAACCCAAGTAGATATCCTCAAATAATAGTCTTCGAAGAAACTCAATTACTCCTCATCTGAGATCAATGTTAACATTAGAGATAAATCTCTCAATTCACCAGGGTCATCCTCTTCATACATAAGTTCAATCACAATCATTATAATTTTTAAATCCTAACATTAGTTGGGCTAAGTTTCGTTTAAAGAACACCTAAACCTACATAGTTCATCAAAATCATTTTCAATCAATCAAGGTTCCACTGATTTCTAGGAATCAAGTCGTAAAACAAGGTGTAAAAATAACATTTCTAGGAGAGAACACGACCTACATCATGGGATGACACAGCCCGCGTTGCCCTTTTTGTATGGCATTTCTGGTGGACGCGGAATGGGTTCCACTAAACACGGCCCGGGTTTCCAGGCAAAGCGGTTCACATTGTAAGCATGTTAATCCGATATACATTGATCTAATAGAACATGGCCCGCGTGCTTGAGGCGGCGCAATCCATTTCTGATTTAGAATATTCTTTATCATTTTCAATTGGAGGACACGACCACATCAGATGATAACACGACCTGGTTAGGGTTTAGCATTTTATCTCCATTATATTCATTAGAGGAACACAACCCGCGTCAGAAACCAATGTGGTGCCTGTTTTGAATGGTTGTAGTATTGTACCATGAAACGACCGGTGTCGTGGCCTTAGTCGGATGAACGCGGACCGTGTTGGGAGAAGACACGACCCATGTCCGAGGATTTCGTCACAATTTAATTTATGCTTAATCCTATGACGAGAGGGAGAAATTCACTAGTCTTTTAAAACAATTATCAACCCGAGGAGAGGGTAATTAATTATTCCGCCCCAAATCTATATTAATTCATACTCTATTGCATACTGAGAGCCTTAATTATGATCCTAATTATGAGAGAGAGAGAGAGAGAGAGAGAGAGATTCTGAAAAGAGTTGAGGATTGAGTCCTATTTATAGGGAAGAAAATTCTCTTAGTTGGAGTTTTGAATGAGATTATGACTAGGTTTAACTTATAATGTGACTAGGAGTCCTCTAAAATTAATTTATATAAGATTAGGAATATTAATTTGATTGGAAGAAGGTTTATAATAATAATTTAATTTTGACCTTAATCCTTTCGTAGTCATACACTATCTTATATTTTCTTATTTGTTTTTAAATTATTATTTCCTTTTTAAAATTGGGGTGTTACATCCTCTGTAAGAACCAAGTAGTTTACACTGCATTTACTGATTGAAGTTTCTTGACATCACCACATACAATCCTGCACCTCGGATTGATAGAGAGATGTCAAAAACTGGAGCAATTGATGTTGCTACAGGAGTTTGGGGAAAGATCAAGAAGGAAGAAGTCCAGTCTGCTGCCAAGCAGTATATTTCTTCATCTCAATTCTCTTATTTTGGATTTCTTAATTGGTTGCCTAAGATTTTGTTAGAGGCTTTCGGGTAGTAAATTTCACTACCAATTTCAATTAAAAGCATGACAATGTCCACTTAATGGCTAACATCGGGTTCCTTTTTTCTTCTGAAATATTTGCATTGAACTGGAATCAAGTGGCTTGAAATGGATTATGAGGTGTCCTAAAAAAATATTTACTCTATTGACATTAGATCCTTTAAATCAAAGAAATACATGAGCAGTTTCTGAACAAAAACTAATAATTTGCTCACTAAGTATCTTTCAAAAAGAAATTGCTCATTAAAGAAGTTATGGGATCATAGTTGCATTCACTGGAGATCTCTCATCATCGTGAATATTTTATGACGTAATCAAATGTCTCTTTTGAGCCTGAGGTTATTACTTTTCTTTTGATAAATGACCTAAGATTATTTGTGATGATTCCTTTATCTACAATTTTATAAATATTAATGAAGTTTCTTGAAAATCTCAAAAAAGGAAATCAAACTTCCAATATTGGAAATTAATAATGGTTTAAGTAATGAGAATTACATCCAAAATAACCAACCCCAAGCTCAGTTATACTATGTTCCTCTTGGAATCGAACTTTGGTGTAAAGATTATTAGAAATTTGGAATGAGTTCTGGTTACTATAAGGCATAATGCACTAGAACTTTCTTACTTCACTTTAGTAAACAATTTAAAATGGCACAGAGGTAAGTATATGTGGACTTTTTGAATCCAAATTACATAATTCTTATTTATGGTAATTTTAACTATATTCTATCACTTTGAGGTGCACTTTTAGATGGGAAAAAAGAGCTTTGATTTCATTGTAAAATCTAGGAGTGCAGGGTAGTAAAAAGACCAATAACCCCTGACAAGGAACCAAACTATTATCTCATAAAACAAGGAACTAAACTCGTCATGGCGGGTTCAAGACCTGCAATGGTTGGGTTCTGTTGGATATAGCAGATGGAGAATGATCATCCAATATGTAATTTCATTATTTTATGAGTGGTTGACCTAGCTCAATCATATATATGTTATTTTTTGAGCGGTTATGTACTCTGGTGGTTTTGAACACTAACATAGTGAAAATTCTCTGCGACGACCGTGGACGTAGGAGATTCATCTCCGAACCACGTAAAATCTGTGCGTATTTTTCTATGATTCTTGTGATCTTTCTACTCTTGTTCTTCGTATTTCTCAACACTTGGTATCAAAGCCACGGTGTTAGTGGACGGTGGTAGCGATGTCGATAGATGATGAAAATGTCAAGATTGAGAAGTTCGATGGTAAATATTTCAGCTTCTGGAAGATGCAGATCGAAGACTATCTGCATCATAAGAAACTACATCAACCACTTTCAGTAAACAAGCCAGACCATGAGCAACACAGACTGCGCACTGTTGGATCGGCAGACCCTGGGTGTTGTTAGATTGACGTTGGCTCGTAACGTCGCCTTCAACATCGTGAATGAGAAGACCGCGACGAGTTTGATAAAGGCGTTATCAAACATGTACGAGAAACCGTCTGTGTCAAATAAGGTCTATTTGATGCGAAGACTATTCAATCTGAAGATGTCTGAAAGAGCTTCTATTGTAGATCATATCAATGAATTCGATATCATCATAACACAGTTGAGTTCGATGAACATTACTTTTGATGATGAAGTTAAGACCTTAATCCTATTGTCTTCCTTACTAGAAAGTTGGGGCGCCACCGTGACGGTAGTTAGTAATTCTTCCGGATCCACAAAATTAAAACTCGATGATATTCAAGACTTGATTCTGAGCGAGGATATTCACAGAAGAGAATCTGGAGAAAATTCTGGTGCGGCTCTGAGTGTATAGAGCAGAGGAAGAACACAACAACGATGTTATAGTCAAAGCATATCAAAATCTAGACGACGAAGTCAATCAAAGCATGATGAAAAATCTGGTGAATTTGCATGCTGGAATTGTGGAGAGAAAGGTCATTTGAAGAGAAATTGCAGAGCACCAAAGAAGAAGTAAAAAAATGAGGAGTCAACCAATGTTGCAAAAGAAGAAATCTCAGATGCTTTAATTCTAAGTGTTGACAATCCAACAGAATAATAGATTCTAGACTCTGGAGCTTCATTTCACTCAACCTCACAAATGGAATGTATGAAAAATTATACTACTGGAAATTTCGGAAAGGTTTATCTTGTTGATGATAAACCCTTAAATGTTGTGGGAAAGGGTGATGTGAAGATCTCGACAGATAATGAGACTATCTGGAAGCTAAAAAATGTTTGACATATACCAGGATTGAAGATAAATTTAATTTCTATGGGACAACTTGATTCTGAGGGCTATGCTACAATGTTTTTGGGTAACTCTTGGAAAGTCACTAAAAGTTCTATGATAGTAGCACGAGGCAATAAGTTGGGTACCTTGTATATGACAACAAACACCAAAAAATCTGTAGCAATTGCTTATTCAAGCAATATGACCAATGTGTGGCATTGTAGACTTGGATATATAAGCGAAAAAGGAATAAAAGTTCTACATAAAATGGGTCGTCTACCAGATTTGAAGTCAATTGATGTTGAACTTTGTGAAGACTGTGTGCTGGAAAAGCAGAAGAAAATCAGTTTCTCCAAAGTGCCAATGACACCGAAGTGTAACAAGTTGAAACTTGTGCACACTGATGTGTGGGGACCATCTCCAGTTCCATCTCTTGTCGAATCACTATATTATGTGACATTCATCGATGACTATTCCAGAAATGTATGCATTTATTTCTTGAAAAATAAATCTGACGTATTTTCTACTTTCAAAAAATAGAAAATGGATGTTGAGAATGAAACTGGTGTAAAAAATCAAATGTTTATGATATGATAACGATCATGAATATGTGAATCATGAGTTCAAGGATTTATGTGGTGAACATGGCATCCGAATGGAGATGACGATTCCAAGAACACCACAACAGAATGGTGTGGCTGAGCGAATGAATAGAACACTCAATGAACGAGCCAGGAGCACGAGAATCCATGCGGCACTACCTAAGCCATTTTGGGCAGATGCAATAAATACAACAACATACCTGATCAACCGCGGACCATCTGTACCTTTGGATAACAAATTATCAGAAGAAGTCTGGAGTGGTAAGGAGGTAGATCTTTCTCATATGAGGATATTTGGTTGTCTTTCTTATATATATATAGATTCTGCATGTAGAGATAATGTTTAAATCTAGAAAGTGCTTCTTTATTGGATATGGTTCTGATGAATTTGGATATCGTTTCTGGGATGATTGGAAATAGAAAAAATTGTCAGAGAAAGAAATATTGTATTTGTTGAAAATACCATGTATAAAGATACCTAATTCTCTTCTAAGCATACAAAATCGTTCTTCACTCAAGGGCTTCGTAAAAATATCGACAAGTTGAATCTCAGTAGAAACATGTTCAATAGAAATATTTTTAAGATTCACGTGATCTCTGATAAAATGATATCTCAAATCAATATGTTTCGTCCTAGAGTGTTGAACCGGATTTTTTGTCATTTCTATTGCACTAGTATTATCGCATTTCATGGATATTGTTGAGCAAATTTTACCATAATCAAATAATTATTGTTTAACCCATAAAATTTGTGCACAACAACT
>LTAE01003988.1:17664-34506 GCA_001647135.1 Pontederia paniculata | reverse complement strand
AATTCAGACCAGATACATTTCTACTTCAAATCAACTAGCTGATGTTATGACTAAAGGCTTAGGAATTCAGCAGCATGAAAGGTTAATACAGAAGTTAGGAATGTTAGATGTTCACAAATGTCAACTTGCGGGGGCATGATGAAGTCAAGTTGACACACAACTGATCGGGCGACCGATGTTTACAAATGTCAACTTGTGGGGGCATGATGAAGTGCAAGTTGACACACAACTGAGACATCGAGCGATCAATGCAAACCTGGAGTAACATCGGACGACCGACGAACCCAAAGGCGGACGACCGATGAACCAGCGGACTAGGGCGGACGACTGTTGAACCAACAAGCGGACGACCGATTGAATCAACGGACCAGGGCGGACGACCACCAACGGATCAGGGCGGACAACCAGCATACCTGAGGACGACCGACGGATCAAAGGCTGGCGACCGAAGACTAACAATACTACCCGAGGACGACCGACGGATCAAAGGTGGGCGACTGAAAACTAACAATAGTATAAATAGTAGGAAATGTAATTATCAAAACTGATTGAACGTGAACAGAGTTTGTCCACAAAACAATCCATCTTTCATCTTTGTGAAGGGTGTTGATATTTTTACAGGGTTTGTGTTCATGGGCCCACACTAATAAGCCTATAAAAAAATATGAGAGAGTCTGGACTGCTGTAAAATAAAACGCAGCGTACTCATTACCGTCACATAATAATGATAAATGATATTACAAATTAAGTAATGATATGGAAATAAATGTTAATCAATTGGGAACTAAAATTATTATGAAATGAATTCAACCTCAGCAAAATAGTTTGTAACAGACAAAAAAAATACAACAAAATAACAATGATAGGACTTTTTTTCAAACTTGAAACTTTAAACTTTTTTTCTTATTTTAAATATTAACTACTTATTTTATTGTAAACAAAAATTAAGTCATTAGGATAATTAATCATTTAAACTAATAACCTTATTTGAATTAGCACTTATTTAAGATATCTTTCAAACGTACAATTAAAAATAAATAATGTAAATAAAATTTATATTTCTTATTTACTATTTTAGCTATATATCTTAAATTCAATAGTCTAAAAAATAGAAAATAAGACGTACTCTACTCAAATAGAGTACATCTCCCTTAAATCTTATTATATAAAATTTCTTTTCAATAAACAAACTAATTTGGAAATATTTAAATATTATTTTAATGATGATTTAATATTTATTGATTAAAAAATAATTAGATAAACTGAAGACAGTTTTGACGTGGTTGTATTTCACGTGCCAGTAACGTGTGAAAAGTTGTGATGGCAATCGTTACACGTGCACATTTCTTTTCCTTGTTTGACTTTGTTTTTTAATTACACAAGTCAATGTTTTTACAAGAAAAAAAAATTGTTATCAGAAAAAAGAAAACCCCAACATTATTTACAAACAATATTTTTTTTCTAAATAGTGGTATTGCTTTCGTTTAGAGATATTTCATAACAATCAATAAATTTTTAGGGATGAGACCCATAGTGTTGATCTTTAATATTTAAATATATACTGGTATGTTTCTGTCATGGGACACGAATGAAGATTTCACACATGCGATGCTGAAAAAAGTGACATTAATTTTTTTCTCTCAAATTAGCTTTATTTTTTATATAATGTAAATACATATTTTTAATTATTATTTCAGTATATTTTATTTTACTATTTTAAACCATATCGTGTCTTTCTTACATAAACATTTTAATTATATTTTAAACCATATCAAATTTCATTGCTATAGTATCATAATAGACATGATGCCATAAAGGAGTGGAAAACTTTTTTCCATTATAAGTCATATTTTTTAATCTAATAAATATACATAATATTAATATACTATATTTTTATTCTTAATCATATTTCATTTTATAAATGTTAAAATGTTTATCTTAAAATATTTCAATTATTTTTTATGCCATTTGAGAGTCAATACTTATTCAAAATATTAAAATTTTAGTAGGGATTTCACTGGTCAAAAGTATTTTTTTATCACAAGACAATATGTAGCAAATTTCGTATATGGTACTAAAACAAGTAAATATAATTTAATATATCTAATTAGTATATTTCATCAATTATTATAACATGTGGCTAGATAAATTATTATTATTTCATAAATATTTCTTTAAAAAAACTATGATGTATCAATATGTTCTTTATATATAGATTTATGAATCAAATCTCGTATTAAATTATGTTCTTATATATAGGATTACTTGCATTAACTCTTTCAAATTATGTTCTTTTTATTGACATGTTTTTTTGTAGAAAATACAAAAAAACATTAAAATTATGATTTAATTTGTCTAAAGGCTTCATTCCTTTTAATAATATAACATATGACTTTAGCACTCTAACTTAATAATTACAATTATTATATGTAAAAGAAGAACAATTCTTGCAATTTTGCTCTTTAACCTTTATTTTCTTTATTCCATGATAGTTTTCTTGATTCAATCGATATATTTATTGAATTCAATGATGCTAGCACCATACTAAAGTACAATAGATCTTATAATTTATAATAAATTTTAAAAAATATTTATTATATATTTAAAATAATATTATTATAATGATATTATCTAATTAAGTAAGTAGCACATTTATTGTATGCAGGGGCAGACACCTGTGTCTGCCCATACTTGTAAGTGCAGGCATTGAATTTTCTTTTGCATATATATAAATTAGGGAGTTTTAATTTATCAAATTGGTTTAAATGTCCAAGTGGTAGATGATGTTAAGTTTACTTCCATCCACCAGGGCTTGAACCCAAGTGATGCACGAAATTTACTTCAATTTGTTTAGCTGATTTTTTTTATTTTGTTTTAACTTTTTTTCTTTTACATCTTTAAGTTTTATATTTGGATGGTCATTTTTAAAATATATAATCAGATAACAAATTTATTTGACTTACTAATTTTCTTTCCTAATGTATTATCTATTTTTTAAATCTTCTAAAATAATTTTGTATTTTTCACTCTTCTTTCTCTTAAATTTACTTCATTTTTTAGCTGATTTTTTTATTTCGTTTTAGCTCTTTTTCTTTTACTTCTTTAAGTTTTATATTGGGATGACCATTTTTAAAATATATAATCAGATAATAAATTTATTTGACTTACTATTTTTCTTTCCTAATGTATGATCGATTTTTTAAATCTCTAAAATAATTTTGCATTTTTCACTCTTCTTTCTCTTAAACTTACTTCATTTTTTAGCTGATTTTTTTTATTTCATTTTAGCTCTTTTTCTTTTACTTCTTTAAATTTTAATTTGGATGGCCATTTTTAGAATATATTTTGCTTACTATTTTTCTTTCCTAATGTATTATCAATTTTTTAAATCTTCTAAAATAATTTTACATTTTTCACTCTTCTTTCTCTTAAATTCAGTTCATCAATATCTTTCAATCGTATAATAAATTTTATTATTTTCTTTATATTTTTGTTTTAGTTATTTTATTATTACTTTCAGAAAAGTTCTATATTATTTTAGTTATTAGAAATCATTGTTGACATAATTTATTTTATTTTTATATACATTATTTGTTTTCTCGTATTTATTTTTAATTATTTGTATATTTAATATATTTATATAATTATCATGCATTATGTAATTTAATAATTAGGTCTAGGTAGTGATATATTATTTAATCATTGATAATTGATAATGATTTTTTTTATCTTTTATAAATTTTGAACACATTTATATTTTTTATATATCTATATTTTATATTTATAATTAATAGTGAACTCACGCAAAATAATTTTGACTCTGCCTCTAATTATATATATATATATATATAAATATATATATATATAGTTTTATTCTTTTTAACATTTTATTTTATTTGTAAAAATATAAGAAATCCTTATATATAAATAAAAAAATGGAAATACTTGTGTTCCATATATTTTTTTTATATTTTTTTTACTTAATCCATTATATTTTTTATAATAAGTTAATCCATTATATTTGATGAGCTGCATGGAATCTCCACCCTCTCATGACGTGTTCGCATATCCACGATCCATGTCGCGACGCCCCTCCGCCTTCGTACCCCGTCGCGCTGTCAATTCCATCCTTCCCTCTCCCTCTCTCTCCTTCTTCTTCTCCTCCTTCTATAAAGGAGCAGCGACGGTGCTACAATTCCGTCCTCGCCGTCGCTTCTATAAAATTTAACCCTTTTTAATGCAACCAATTCAATTTATAGCTTACCAGTTCCCACGATTTCATTGCAAAGACGATTCATTCCAGTTATAATTCTTCTTTCCTTATTCGTAAAGGTCAAAAAGGAGGTATTTTTTTTTAATTTTTGATGCCCATTGGTTGTGGTTTTGCACTTTTGCTTCTTCCCGGAGGACAAAAGGAAGAAGGGGCAAAATTAAATCCTCCCGCCTTTTAGGAACCTTCTTCTCTCTGTTTTCGCGCGTTTCTTCGGGCCTCTGCCTCCGGAGGAGCCTTAAAGGCGACGACTTGCTCAGTTTCAGCGTGCCGGGACGCCAAAAGGCCTCCTTTTTCCTCCGGAGGACGTCAAGGAGCCGGAGGAAACATAAAGGTATCGACTTGCTTTGATTCCCGGCGGGTTTGGACTTTGGAGGAGGCTTTCGAATTCTTGTAAAGGATTCCTTTTTGCCTTCACCTTTGGAGGACGTTACGGATCGAAAGGAGCATCAAAGTGACGGGTTTCTAAGGTTTCTGGCCGGTTTCGGGGAGTCTTTGTCAACTGAGCGGTGAGATATGGACGGGTTGAGGCTGATCCAGGGGACGGTAATGCCGGGGATCGGCGTCGGTCGCGACGCCGGCGTGCGGCTCCATCAAAATGCGGGGAAAGTTGGTGCCTTGGGCCCACGGGCCACCGCGACAGGCGGTGGCGGCGGCGGCGGGAACGTAATGGAGACTGCAGCCGCCGCAGCCGTGCCTTCGGTGCCCGTGAAGCAGTCCTACATGTTTCCTCTTCGGCTGAAGAGGCTTTGGCCGGGCGGAGGCCCGGCGCCGGAGAAGGAGAACCGGGAGGCGGTTGTGGAGGAACGAAATGTGCAATCGCCTGCGCTGGCGACGGAGGAGCAAATGGCGGTCCAACGGCAGAGAGACAGTTGGCTGCTGAAGATACTGAGGGTGAGATCGTTGTGGCTGGAGAGGGAGGAGGCGGTGACGGAAGAGAACGTGGCCGAAGGCGATCTCCAGGCCGCGGCAGACGCTGGCGATCGCTGCGTCGGCTGCAGCTGCGCCGACGACTCGGAAGGATGCGTCGTCGGCGAAGAGGAGGAGGTGAGCAAGGTGTTCGACCAGGAAACCTTCTCCAGGTTGCTCCGGCGGGTCTCCTTAGCGGATACACAGCTGTATGCCAAGATGTCCTACCTTGGATGCTTGGCTTATGACATCCCAAAGATGAAGGTAAAAAAATTACTTTTCCAATTACTTTTCGTCTGATTTCTGAAAGTTTTTGTTCTTCAACTGCAAATCTGGAAATATTGAATTTTGCAAAAATATGTTCTTTTTGTGCTTGGAATTGTTTGCTGTTCTTTTTATCTCGATTTCTCTTCGAAAGAACAGAATATTGAACAATGTGGAAAATTATGAATTTTGATCATTCTCGCTTTGCATATTATGACAAGCATCAATTTGGTTTTGCCATAAATCAGGTTGTGTTCCTTGGATTCCAAGGTTTTATACATGATTTGATATAATAAAAAAAAAAGAATGGTGTTGCTCAGAATGTAGGCAGATCCAGAATGTTAATTCATGATCACCTGGTGCTCTCATTCAGTTTATGTTTGCTGCTCTGGATGGTTTACATTTATATGATATCCTGTTTGAAAGATAAGTGCATTAAATATGTTTTTGATGTGTATCAGACCTTGATATCTCTCCTACATAAATATGATGGTGATAGTTTTCTTTTAGTTAGCATCTGGAAACAATTTCGGGAAAACTTAGTTTTAATTGTCGAATTTTCAATTTCTTCAGCCGAGAAACCTTCTTAAATATCATGGCTTGCGGTTTGTGACTTCATCATTCGTTAAAAAAAGGAAATCTGTTAATTCCAAGGAGGATCGGAAACCAGCTCAAGATGGAAAGCTAAAAGAGACCAAACTGACATTTGAAGCAGAAGGCAGTGAAAAGCAGAAGGAGATTAGTACTGGAATTAGCGCAGCTGCCTCTTATCAAGTTGCAGCAACTGCTGCTTCCTATTTGCAGTCTCAGTCTGAAGGCATGCTTCCTTCTGGCGCTCCGAAGATGGTGTCCGCAAAAACACCAAATAAAGGGAAAAATGAGGGCCCTAGAATGCCAATCACCAAGGAGGCGTCATTCATAGCGACGACAAATTCAGTCACTGCAGTGGTTGCAGGGAAGGAGGAAATGAAACAAGCTGTTGCTGAAGACTTGAATTCAGCTAAGTTCTCACCTTGTGAATGGTATATATGCGATGATGATAACTCCGCTACAAGATACATTGTCTTTCAGGTCAGATTTCTTACGTCTTCTTTGATTGATCATTTTCTTTTCATGCATTCTGCCTAGCAAAAATTTATGGATTGAGATGAATCAATATGCAGGGCTCTGAGACACTAGCTTCTTGGCAAGCAAATCTTCTATTTGAACCAGTTCAGTTTGAGGTATAACCGCTTCTCTTATGATCCTCATCTAAAATACAGAAATTATAGTCTGTCTCCAACAGTATGCTTGTGTTCTTGGATAGCCGATATACATATGCTACTTTTGTAATAGATATTGTGTGAATATTTGTCATTTTCTGATCTTTCATGTGTTTCGCATTATGTTATTGAAGCTAGTTCATTAAAACCTTTTACAACATAATGACATAAACTTCCTTGTGTCATTTAGGGACTCGATGTACTTGTACACAGGGGCATCTATGAGGCTGCTAAAGGTATATACAAACAGATGTTGCCTGAAATCAAAGCTCACTTGAAGAATTGTGGTAGTTCTGCTGCTCTACAGTTCACAGGTCATTCTCTAGGTGGAAGCCTAGCTATGCTTTTGAATCTCATGTTACTGATTCGAGGAGACGCACCTCTTTCATCCTTGCTACCCGTTATAACGTTTGGTGCACCATCTGTTATGTGTCAAGGCAATTACTTGCTTCATAAATTAGGGTTGCCTAGGAGTCATGTCCAATCAATTGTGATGCATAGAGATATCGTCCCTCGAGCTTTCTCCTGCAACTACCCGGATCATGTGGCTAAGATTCTTAAGGCTGTTAATGGCAAGTTCCGTAATCATCCGTGTCTTGTGAACCAGGTAATTTCCTATCCCATCTTGCACTCATCTAGTATTCAGTTTTACAGATTCACATTATGTTTATCAAGATATGTTTATCAAGGATCATGTGGCTAAGATGTCTAATGAAGCCCATTTTTCTCCATCTTCTGCAGAAGTTCCTTTATGCTCCTATGGGGAACTTTCTAATCCTACAACCCGAGGAGAAGTTTTCTCCGCATCATCATCTTCTTCCTCCAGGCAGTGGCCTTTACGTCTTGGACAATTCGTGGGCAGATTCAGATGATTCAGTGAAGTTGCTTCGGGGGGCACAATCAGCATTCCTCAACTCTCCTCATCCTCTTGAGATTCTTAGTGACCGTGCTGCTTATGGTTCTGAAGGGACAGTCTACAGAGATCATGACATGAGTTCCTACTTGAAATCACTCCACAGTGTGATCCGTGAGGAGCTTAAACTCATTAGAAAGGCAAAGAGAGAGTTGCGACGCGATGTGTGGTGGCCGCTTGTGGCTGCACAAAGTTCCAGTACTAATGTTGCGACGGTGCAGCGTACTGGATTAACCAACTCTAACCAACACCAATTCAGCTTTGCTAGTGTCATCGACGGGGGCAAGCAAACATTCCAGCGATTTGGAAGGCTGATTGCATCGCAACAAATGCACTTGATTGTTGTGATCTTGTTTCCGGCGAGATTATTGCTATTGGATACACTTATCTCCTATTAGTTTGAGCTGATCTCTATCAGCTTTATCACTATAACTAGTTGTAACTATTATACTACTTGTTCAGTGTATAATTCTTTTAATTGTAATCTGTACAAAATCTCAAAAAGGAATGGAAGCAGGAAAGACTCTCGTTTCATAAAATCATTGGTTCTAACATCCTATACATGTCTGCATTTTCGTAATTGTTCCTTAATCATGGATGACTGAAAAATAATAGAACTCCGCCGAACCAGGTAAAAGCACTGTCCATTTTAACATCAGTTTTGATGTCTACATATTTTAAATTCTTAGCTGCACTTTTATGTATAATTTTTTATCATAAGATGGTCAAAGATTTCTTCTCAGTGTGCAAATTGATTTGTTCAGTTATCCATTGCAGGAAGTATTCATCTCCTACCAAGTTGTGCTGTAAAGTTCATCAGCAAGCAAGGAATCTTACAAGACTTTTGTTAGAAGCTGAATGATATGATCCATAAGATTCAGATTTCAAAGGAAATGCTACCTACTGATGGTGAGATAAATCAACCAGACGATGACATGTCCCAGAATGGCAAGCAAGCCAGTGGTCATTTTAGACGCCACACCTTCCAGACTTGGATGTGATTTTGGAGTCATCTGCAGGCTGCTTTCATGGCTCTCCTTCTCTGCATCCCTATTGGATCAGATTGTTGAGTCAGAATACTCCCTTTTTGCTTTCTTCTGCATCATTTGGCAACATGAAAAATTCTGATGTTTTTTTCTTGCTTGTCATTTGCAGAAATGCACATGATAAATCTAAATGATGACAGGCAGAGATCGGCCCCGCCTTCGTCGTCTTTCGACGAAACCAATCCTGTGAACGGAGCTACAGACAAAGGCCATGGACCCAGCTCTGTCTGGCTGAGCTTTTGAAGCCTATCCGTTTTCTTGGAGATGCGTTGCACACACGTAGGATACTGAACATTATCCAGTAGGAATTCCACGTAAAATGCTTCATCTTTCTGCTAATTCTGACGTTGGACGTTACAGTAAGTTCATGCTGATCCTTTCTGCAATTGGGCTTTTTTAGCAGTTGATCGTTAGATCCCTTTTTTGCAGTCACAATCTTGTCTGTTTGTGCATGCAGGATCTCATGTCAAGACCCTGTGCACGCTAAGTTGCTTCAAATCTTGCAGAAGGGAAAGCATAAAACCATGTTGCTACAATTTTTGTATGGAAAATCTAATATCAGACTTTATAGATTTTTGCTGGATTTTTCTAAGTATAACAAGGCTAATTCCTAGTAACCATTATTCAGATAATGTGTATATTATATATTTTTTTATGGACAAGGAGAGCTTATTATAATGTAGATAATTGAATCAAGGTAAATTTTATTTTGAAATAGGCATGTCATTTTGATGTCATATTCAATTTTTTACTAAGTAAATTACAACAAGCCTTAATTATTTTGGTTTGGAGGTTTTTTTTATTTCTTTTGTAGGAGATCCCAATGGTCATTTTTTAAATGGCAATAATGTCATAAAACAACAGTTGTGTAGGTACTTTGAGTGATAATTTATATTGTCATGCTTGCTAGAAAAAAAAAACATTGCTAGGTTTTAGAATATTTTTTTCTCAAACAATTTAAAAATTTAAACGAAATATGATGTCATATCATTTTATACAAAAAATTAATTAGAAAATCATATTTGAACATCACGATCAGTTCTTATCAAAGAGTCCAAAATAGTGTTCAAATGATAAGGTGTTCGTCGAAGTTAAACGATCAAAATTTCCTATGAAATACTACTATAATTTCCTATGTTTGAATTGTAATTTTATTAAAAAGTTTAAAAAAATTCACAATTTACTAACCTAAATAGATTTTTATGTGAGATATTTTGATTCGCACTTTGGTTAGAACAAGAAGTCTGTTTTAGCATATCTACTAGTAAATTAATAATTGAGTAAATCATATTTATAGTGTTGCAATCCAATAGCCAAACTAACAATATTCTTGTCCGTTTATGTCAATTCGATTGGACTAGTAATTCTCAAGTTCCAACTAGAATTTCCACAATCATAATATGTCATTTCACAAAGGTCCTAAAAAATATTCAATTGCCTATTTATCTGTTAAGCGAGGGAAGAGGGGTTCTGCCACTCCCTCGAGTCAAAGGTCTTAAACGGAAAAAGACTCACAAAGAACTGCAACTTCGAGTTAGGTCGTTAACACAAGAAGGAAAGCTGATCACTCGTGCAGCTCATGGATCTTGGCTGAAAGTTTGAATTTATTTGGGACCTCATTGGGTTTAGAGATTAGTAGCTTATGATACTTGCAGCAGAAAAAATATAGATATTTTGAGTGAAATATTCATCTGTTATCATTAGAATTATCTTTTACATTACTATTTTATCCTCTCAAGAAAATAATTTTTACCCCATGAAGTTAGGATAGCTTCTTTTAGGGCTGAAGTTAAGATAGCTGGTTGATGGTGAAGAATGTATTAAGAAAATGGAAAGCTAACACACCATATTGTCCATGTTTTATGAAGACAAAGGCATATGGAAATCTGAATCATATTTTCATTTTGATATGTTTTGCAAGAAAATGAGACATCATAGTACACATTTAAAACAGAAACAGAAGCTAGTTCATTATGATTTTGCCAGATCATTGAATTACATGTTGTATGTTATAAAATGCAATGAATTATGCAAATACTTGCATCATATTAAGAAATACGATGTCGATTGCAAGAATAAGAAATAAAAACAACTCAAAGGATTACAAAGTAGCTGTTTAATTTCAGATAAGAAAAAGAGTGAGGATGCTGCACTAGTAAACCCTCCATCAAATAGATTCAGATACTAATATAATTACTATGTGATGATTTTTTTTTGAGGAATTACTATGTGATGATATGAACAAATTTATTAGGATAGACGTTTATATATATATATATATGCATCTGAATATATGTATTTATTTAGAAGATGTTATGCACTCTAAAGATGTGCAAAAACATGAGCTACTGAAGTGCAGGTTCAGCCAAAAAATGTACAATCTTACATACGACACATGAATGCTTCTCATATTCTGTATCTAACATATTTCTGTAACAAATGTGACAGATAGAAGACCCACATAAAAACCGAGACCCACATAAAAACCGAAAATATATATCACATAGAGCAAAAAGTTCAACAAAAAGTGCATGGTTTAGATGTTACATAAAAATACATAAGTACATCAATATACACAAACACTAAATATAATTAATCATTCTTTTAATCCAACCCATCCTTTGGTCTTGTTTAAGAGCTAAAAATATCTCTCGATTTTCTTTTTCTTTAAAGACCCAAGTGGCTCTAAACAAATCATCTTCTCCAAACCCTTGCAATTCATTGAAAACATTTATGCATTTGGTTATAGAATATTCTTCCGTTGGAACTATTTGTTTCCCTGATGTGGCAATGTATCGATCTTGCCCAAAGTAAAATTCCGATCTTTTGTTGGGCCTAGATTTCTTAAGTGGATTATGATCACTAATCTGGGAGGAGCTTGCTTGTCTTCGAATAATTGTTGGCTGTGATTGTAGAGGTTCAAAGACATCTTGTGTTTCGTGAAGTTGCCGCGGTGTTCTGTCACATAACAGATTTGTATCAACAAGATTATGTTCTCCAACTTCCTCTTCAACTTGAGATCGTCCAGATGATCCTCCAGGAGCATGCATCAAAGGTGCTACAGATTCTGGTTGTGATGATGCAGGTGGATCAGGAGTCATCTCCCCATCACGAGAACACCTTTCTTCTGCATATTTACTTGTCAAATTAATGATACAAATATGAATATGTTTATATGTGAAAAAAATGCAAGATGCCATTCATATACCATCATATAAGTCACGGAGTGAGTTATAATAAGGAAAAGGATGCATGTACCATCGTCTTGCATTAGGATCTGTCTGCATAAAACATGCCTTTTATAATTAATGGCGACAGAATCCTAATTAAAATGCTTAAGGAAGAAGAAAAGAAAAAGAAAGTAGACCTCCAAAGCTGATTGCCAAAGTTCATCCGAAGCAATAACCATGTCTTTGTCACTATCCCATTTAAACCCTTCTAGTTCAGATAATTTTTTAACAGCTTTGTACTGCTTCCTTAAGTCTTGCTCCAGATCTTTAATTTGTCTCATTTGGAATCGATCGTGTGGAAACGTAGTGTCCATAGCTTGCAAAATTCTTTTCCATGCTTCCTTGTTCCATATATGTTGTGCTCGATAACTTGGAGTGTTATAGTCACATAACAACTTAACCAAAAAAGTTTTCTTTGTACTATTCCAACGAGCCCTACTCGAACTATTTTTATGATCACCTGCATGAAGTTAAAAAAGCATATTAAGTACAAGAAAGATCAACAAACTCTTTAACCATGTTTAACCAAACCTGAAAAATGAAACAAAAAATATATCACATCCACAACAAATGAACAAGTTACTGAAAAGACTGAATGGTGTTAAAGTTGCGCATGTTTTTAAGATCAGGATAAGTAGCCGAAAACAAGAACAAAGGTAAGCACCATTTCGTCCAACTAATAAAAAAGGTACAAGCTTTATCATCTTTCTACTGCAACAACTCGACTGGAAAGATAAAGAGAGGAAGGAGACGAAATTAGTACCAGAGGATAAAGGGTTATTGTCTGCAAGGTCTGACGGGGATTGAAGAGGCGGTGTAGCAGCAAAATTGGGACGTCTCATCTTTTTGTCCCCTCTTTTTTTGTTTCCCTAATAACAGAAGCATTTTAACAAAGCAACGTAAACCATATACTCGATTACGTTTGGAAGAACATTTATTTGTATATACAAGCACATATGCTCGCCATTAGCACGAAACGCCTCATCTTGCCGATCCCAGTGGCATATGTGCGCTAAATTGTGGCAAAAGCGACGACAAATCACAGATATCAGGCAAATTTCTTATAAAAAGTAAACGGTATTAAGAAAACCTAGCAATTGGATTTGAACACAAGGGGGGAAATGGAATAATCCTCTTGCACTAACCCGATCGTCCTCGGTCTACAAGGAAGACGTCTTCGGCGCGGAGCTTTCCAGCGCCGGCGATGTGGAAATGCGCAGGCCGCGGAGGCGTCGAGAGACGACGGCGAAGTCAATGCGAACGATGGAAGGATCGCAGTATCATCTGGCGCCGGGAGTACGGCGACGGAGAGAAGGCCACCGGCGAGGAGAGCGCTGAGTCCGGCGACCGGCGGCGGCGGTGGAGCGGCCTGCTTTGGTGCAGAACGATCAAAAAGGTGCAGAGTGGAGAGAAGGCATCAGGTCCGGTAATTAGTTATTGGGCCAAAACATAAGCAATTGGGCCCATTAATCTTTCAGATACTTGGCCCGTTTTTGAAAACGTTTATATCTTTTGCCAAGACATTTTATTTCTTTTTTTGTAATATTTGCTAGTGTTTAATTGGATAATTAAATGTCATGATATAGCAAAAAAAAAACTACATAAATAATCGAAGTTTTTTTTATTTTCTTAAGAGGACCTATTACCATATTATTAAACTATCACAAGACTAATTTATAAAACATGCATAAAAAAATTATAAAACTTAAACTTGTTTAAAAAAATCACTTTTTTATTTATCAGTATGAACATATTTTTATGGTGTTAAATTAATTAAAAACTTAATGTTTTAAATTATTCAAAAATCATCGAAAAAAATTCAGTGTACAAAAATCATCAAAATCGAATTCTACAACTCAGATCATTGCTAAAGAGCCTTGGCTGCCTTTTTCCTTTTTTCCCCTTCATTTGAATATTGATCAATAGTTAAAAAAAAAAGATAGTTCACGAGTGAGGAAATTATTAATAAACTTGTGAAAAGGTTAGTAAATTTCTATATTATATCTAAGATTTAAATACACACCCTAATTGGTAGGCCATAGCTAAATTATGTGGCCCTCAACCTACTAGATTCACCTATGAGATTTTTTCTTTTTTTAAAATATCTTAGCAAATATTATGATTAATTATTTCTATTAACTTTAATTCCAATAAAAAAGATAATTGTACCATACAAGGAAAAAATATTTTTAATATACAACAGAATCGTTATAATTTGTGCCTCTACTACATATAATAAGCTAACCATATATTAGATATGTAATGCTACTTTGAGTTGGTACAATAGTCATTAAATAAGTTTTAGGATCAATACATAGAACAAAATAAATTTAAGATCCATTATATTCTTCACATTCACATGCATCCGATCCATCATCACGTGACATGACCCTGCCTTTTCTTGTGTTTCATATGTCTCCCATAATTCCAACACCATCTCTCATCATCAAACATATTAAATTATCCTAATCATCACATATAACCCATTAAGGCATTTTACACTTACCTTAGTATCTACTCCACATCAAATATTTATATATTAAAGCCTAATAGTGACACCTAGTGAAGTTATTTATTTAGTGCAAAGGAATCATAGATGATGGATTAGAGTTCCCTCTAGGGAAGCTAATTGGCTCTCTCCATTTAATTAATCCCTTTATTATTTATTCGTCTTTTTTATAGCATTGTTTAAGACTAATTTGGAATTGCAATTCTTACTTATCACTATAATTTTTAGGACTTCGTTCTTGATTATGACGAATGAAACTCTCAATAAAACTTTTTTAAACGACTAAAAATTACTTGGCTTATGATGTGTGAGGTTTTAAAAAAAAATTTGCATACATAATAAATCGAACTTGAGACCACATTTGATCAGAAAATTTTACCTCTCACTTTGAACCAACAGTTAGTTAAGTGAGGCTTTAATTAATACACAAGATGAAACAAGGGTCCAAAGCAATTGGGCATAATTATTCCCTAAGGCATATTCTTGCAGCCACTAAAATGTAAACAAAAGACATGGGAGAACGTTTCTTTCTGTGTCTGCATCTGGAT
This sequence comes from Pontederia paniculata, assembly GCA_001647135.1. NCBI lineage: Eukaryota > Viridiplantae > Streptophyta > Magnoliopsida > Commelinales > Pontederiaceae > Pontederia > Pontederia paniculata. The sequence goes on along the minus strand of LTAE01003988.1, from coordinate 19,555 downwards.
GCACCATGCACCTCCTGTTCATCTTAGTGCTCATTAAATTTGGGGTTAAATTAAGAATTAATGTTATAGCTGCTAAACTAAACAACTATTTTCCTGTTTGAAATGGTCCCTGTTGTTTACACTTCAAGTCAGATATCTGCAACCTGTAAAGCAGTAATCTTTATACACAAGCATGGAATCAGAGGATATGGACAAAAGCTCACACTGGAATTTATAATGCTTACCTTCTTCTTTTATGCATTAGACATTTTTCAGTAGTCACATTGGTGTAATAATTTTATACGAGAGAGTTCACATGCAGCTCAAGCAATTTGCAGATGATTTGAAGCATGTATTGGAAAGTAGCATTAGATCCTTTACAACTGTGCAAGAAGAATCTGCACAGGATAAGCTCTGCATGGTAGAACAATGTATGCATGACAACAGCACTACATTTTTTTTTTATTCTGGAACAATTCAAATTTGTCCACCCTGTCCAGATTCATCATGAACAGCAAGTAGTCAGAATAAAAAAATGCAACAAGCTGTGCACAGGGCTGTTAGCAGCCATGCATGACTCCTAGAGATATTTTTTTGTTTGCTTCCAACATATATTGGAGACTGTAAGACTATGTTTTTTTTTCAAAAGCATGATTACTGAAATACTTGGAGAAAATGTCAACTTGTGTATTTTCCCCCATCAACAAAATGGCATCTGCCTTTTTCCTGTATTGATTATTAAGTTCTATGTAGTTAATAATAGCATCATTACTCATGAACTACTACTCATTGGATCCTCTTTGCTGTTAAATAGAACAAAAAAAAGTACAAATTGAAGTTCTATGAATAAGCTTGATTTGGTGACTCCCTTGTTTATAATTCTGTGCAGCAGCAGAGTTCAGATTGGTCCAAATTGCAAATTGTATAAGAAGACCATGCCACTGGTGGAAGATTTAAATATAAAAATCCATGGCACTTTAACTGCTGTGAGTTTGGAATCTGGATGATGCCACAAGTTACAGCAACATGATTCCTCCACAGTAGTTGCTGTTCATGTAAAGTAGCATCAGATGCATGCATGGCAGCACACTTTTGAGACCTCTTTAAGCAACTATTAAATTCTTAAATTAACAAAGGCATGCACATCGTGGTAAGATGAGATGGGTTCAGATGTTGGAGCCCTCGAGGACATGCAGAATAACAAGAACCTCTCCTCCAAACAACAAAGCCCTCGTTAAAAGAAATCTCCACCACACCACTGATCACACTCTTGTCCTTCCTCGAGTTCTGCAATGAAGTTGCAAAGGCTCTGCAGAGCTCCACAATTTTTGTGTTCAGAAATAGAATTGCAGATTAAAATAACGAGATCGTGCAAACATATGAAGATAAATTAGTCTCATGGGTTGGAGTGTTCAGAAAGAGATACGGCTAAGTAGCATTATTGCCTCGTTGCATGAGTCTTATCAGTGTGACATAGAACATGTATGGTGGAGTTGATAGGTCTTAGACATGGCGGTAACACACACACAGGTTGATACTTTGTGGGATACCTGCCATGGAGGAGGAGTTGTGCAGCAAAAGCAAAAGGCTTTCCAGTCTTTCTTCAGAGGAGAAAAATAATGGACTGATCTGAAAGGAGGGTGGCAGTGCAGGGCAGAGGGGCAGGGTAAAGGATAAAGATAGGGGATGGAGGACTTTGTTGAATTGGCAAGGCAGCATTTTTATGGCTGCTGGCTGCTGCTGTGAAACAGCAGCAGCTGCAGAGAACAGTGCACAGGGGTCTGGAGAACAGTGTTACTGATGTGAGGTGACCACGTGTTTGGGTTCAGGGCCAGCCTTCACCAAAGCTTGCTGCTGTACTAAGAAATGTCCTCTCTCTCTCTCTCTCTCTCTCTCTCTCTCCTCTTTCTCT
>LTAE01003987.1:39042-51542 GCA_001647135.1 Pontederia paniculata | reverse complement strand
GTGGGTGGGTGGGGGATCCCGCTGCTGCGTGTGCGTGCCTTCCTGCATGCTTTTAGATCACAAAACGTGCAGTGCCTCCACCCCACGCTTTCTCTCATTTCGTGCCAAACCCTACTTTGTATTTGTACATCATCGAACAATGCGTCTCTCTCTCTCTCTCTCCTCTCTCTCTCTCTCTCTCTCTCCTTCCTCTCCTGCCAAGACTGCCCCTTGGGAAGAAGAAATTATTAATACATGTCACGCACGAGAGAGAGAGAGAGAGGAGAGAGAAAGAGAAATGTGTATACGGGGACCATTACAGTGCAGTGCAGAGAGGAGGGCGTGGTTGAGGTCTCGAGGAGGTTTCTGAACGCCCTTTGGCTCTCCTGCTGATTTTGAACACACCTCCTTTACAACAAAAAAAAACTAATCTGAAAAAAGATCAATGAAAAATTTTCAATTTAGAGTATGGATGTTCTGACATTTTGAAACTATATGGTGTAATCCTTTTTTATTAATAAATTATTTTATAAATAAATATTTAATCTTAAATTTTATCGGATTAAAATATAATATATTAAATAAAAAATATCATAAAATAACTATCTATTTCTATCTCTATTTTTTTTCTCCTTTAACTTTTTTTATTTCTTTTGTGGTTATAATGTATTTGAAAATGTAAACACATAATTTAAGGATTATTTTTACATAGTAAAATATTTTTTTAAAAAAATGTCTTACTATGATTTTTTAAAATCCAAAAAGACCTTAAACAAAATAAAAGAAGCTAATATGCAGACAGTATAAATTTCAGATCAAAAGTTCAGTTAAATTAGTAGTTTGAATCATTAACTTTTTTTAACCAGTGTATCATTTTTATTCATGTCCGAACACTAAATTATTAATAATTTTATATATTGTTAAGTTATCGTAGCCGAAAAAATAAAATAAGACAAACAACTCAATTATTAAACAAACTAAAGTAATAATTTTAATTTTAAATTTCAATAATGTATTTAACTTTTAACATATGTGTGTAGACACATTGATCACCTTCCAATGCCAAAAAGAATAAAGATGACTTATTTTTCACAACCTTTTAACTATAAATAAGATTTTTTTCCCTAAATCATAAAACTTACGGTTTTACCTTTACAAAAAATACGAGAGGCGGATAAATTTTACTTAATAATTTTAAGAAATAAAGAAACAGAAAACTCAACATAAATAGATGAAAGGTTTGAAGTAATAAACTAGAGTAAGTTTAGAGAAGAACATTCCATTATTCTACCTTTTATCCATCTCTTCTGCAACCTTCCTTTGCACATTTGTCATCTCTTATGGTGTAGTCAAATGTTAAACTACAATTTAGTACTGTAAGATGGAATTTGTTCCATCTTGGACAACCAGAAGGCATTGAAATAAAAAAAAGAAAGTGCTTTCATTAGCTTCCATAAGAATGATTTTTGGAGGATGAATGGGAAGATTCCAAAGATTGTTTTAATCCTTTTTGTTAAGAGTGAAATTTGTAGTGTTAATCATGATATATATTAATTCAATTAAGTTTGGTTGACAGCTTAACAAGATTGTATCTCAAAGTAGACATAAGATATATAATAGACTTGTATTTAATTTTTAAAATTATTAATTTGACATAAAAAAATATTAATTTTATTTTTTACCTCGATTTCGTCATAAAATATTGGTAACTTTCTTTTCTATTCTCAATCTAACTCCGTTGACTTCTTCCACATAGTTAAAGCATCATTAGAGTTATCATATTAAAGTGAGAACACTTAATTAAATTGCCATGCCAACTTAGACTTTGGATAACTTAATTTTAGCTGATGTACACCTTCAGCTACAGTAAGCTCAGTGAATGGATTGAACCTGCAAAGAAAACTTAAGTCAAAAGCAAAAGAAACAAAAAAGACAACAAGTGCAGCCAGTGGCCTATTTTAAAACATTATTCACTTTTTTTTTCAATCGCGTTTCAGAGTAAATATACACTTACCTCACTGGTTAAGACCTTTGCTCATACCTAATTTTGAGAGCATGTAGCATATTTAGTTCATCTAATTTAATATTAAAATTTTATTAATGTCACTCCTCAAATATTAATATCACTTTTTATTGGTGTGCCTTAAAATATTATATCCTTTACTCAAAATTAAAAAAAAATGAGAGAAAAAAGGGAATACGTGGCGGTAGCGGAGAGCTTGGGCCACTTATAAATGAGAATTAAAATTTTATGATGTACTCTTTTCTTTTGATATAGTGAAAACTTTTTGGTGGCGACATCTTTTGCTCGTGAATGTTTTCCTCATGTTCATATTGATCAAGAGAGTTTTATCACGTTAAAGTTTTGTGTGTCAATCTTTTTTTTTTCGTTTTATTCGTTGTTTTAATTCTTGGTCGATCCCTCGCCTATATTCTCAACACTCTTTTGACTATTTTATTCTTATTTTGTATAATATCTTTTTATATTATAAAAAAGTTGACACTAAAGATCAAGGATAAAATGGTTAACAATTAAATTAAGTTAAAGCTAATAATTTTAAATTTGAACTTCAAAGAGAAGTTAATCTTTAATATTTTTATAATCTTAGTTTGATACTAATACATCGGTGTTCACCATTGAATAAGTAAAAAAGAGTATTAATTAATATGGTCTTAAACCAGAAAAATAATTAGAAAATATTTCCTTCATGTTGCTTTATATACGAACAAAACTATTAAAATTGTAAGTACTTTAGAACAAGTTTAGATAAAATGATGAATTAATCAAATTTTACAGGGTCAACCCCATTTGGAACTTTGTTTGGTACACATTAAACACTTGTAACATACAACTTTTCTTTTTTGTTTGAAGCCATTGAAGACAGCACCCTCTGTTTCTTTTCTCAAGTAGTAAACTTGGAACGTGACTTGGAGGGTCAACTTGTGACCTCGCTCTTGCTGGTTTAGTCGTATATCAATAACAATTCCATGAACGGGTTCACGGCCTTGAAAAGTCTCCTCGGTGTTATAAACAAAGTCCAAAAAATCTTGCAGTTTTGTGTCCCCAAATTGGACATCAGTAGTGAATATTGTATTGTATAATTAAAACCGTATTTTGAATTAAAGGATCGAGAGTTAATAGTTCCGAGTTTGAATTTTGGAGTCGTCAATTTGATCATAATTTACTCTGCCGCTTCACGTTCGAATATCGGATTTGTCCATTGTCAATAGCTCTGAATACTGATGAACTTGACGGGAAAAAAAGTAGTGCATATTGTATGCACTAATTTCAAGCAAATTGAGTATTAGTTAAATTACATAAAAATATAGCCTTAATGGTCCTTGGTGAATGTTTGAGAAGGAATAACAATACGAGTGAAATTGTTATGAATCGAGTAGTTTTTAGATTTTTCGAGGGATATGTATTTACATAAAATTATGATAATATGTATTTACATAAAATTATGTTAATCTAAAAATTTATGTATATATTAAAATCGGTTCGAAATATAAAATATATATGTTAAATAATTATAATTATTAGGTCTTTATTAAGCTCTTCAGATAACATTTTAGATTTAAAAATGCTAATCCGATCGGGACCTAATTTTAGGTTTTTAGACTTTTTGGTTATAACCCCTAGAAATAACCAGACAACTCGCCTCAATAGTTAGAAAAAGCCCAAAACATAAGCAAACAAGAAAGCCCGTAGAAGCAACCAAGTATAACATGCCGAATCAATTCAAGTCCTACCACAAAGGATAGCAATAGATATTTAAAGGATCAAACGTTTATATGATTGTGATTATAATTTTATTTTCTAAAACAAAAAAAATAATTTAAGAATTGAATTAAATTTCATCAAAGTGAGTGTTAAAATAAAATGCTTAGGATCGAACTATTGAAATTTGAATTGGGTTCACACAAATATTCAAATCAAATTAATTTTTATTTTCCTCTTCCTATTTGATCTAGATTGACTCATCATCGTAATTTCAAGTTATATTTCTGAATTTGGATATTTTTTAATCATTAAACGGCATTGCAATGTGCATATTTATCTTTCATTCCTGTATAACTTTAATTTTTCTATTTGGATCATCATTTACATTATTTCATGTTGAATTCACCTTTAACAAAATTTTGGATGATAACTCAAATCAACAATTTAAGAATAAATGGCTTAATCTTTTTTTTTAAAAAAAAACTCAAATTCCTTTCACAAAGCGATTTTGTTTTATATTTTCAACATTTTTTTAATATCTTTAAAACATACATTAAAACATAAAAATCAATTGTTTTTCTTAATTTTATTTTTTATAAAAAGATATTTTCCTTTACTTTTTAGAACTTTTCAAAGTAAACACTAGTTCTAATATCTAAGATTTATTACAGTCAAATCACCCACTATTGCCAATATAAATCCGCCCATTGCTACATATTAAATATATAAATGTTGCACTCCAAAGTTAGGAAAAGGCTTTATTGCAGTGGACAACAGGCTGATAATTACATATATTTTATTCAAAACTTTGGCTTTCCTTTTAATGTTGGATTACAGCGGCTTATCCATTCAATGAGCGTTCTTTCAATGAACACATCACACAATTATCCTCATGCAAATCACGTAAATATTTCTTTATATGACCCTGCATCCAATATGCATGGTTTTGGCTCAATTTGATGGAAACTTCTAGCAAAAGGCCATGCACGTTGAGGCTTCTGAGGTGGAATAACAACCATGCATATATGCAGTGGAGATCATTGTCCCAACAAAAAGGTAGAGAAATTGCAATTATATATAATGCTAAATTATTTGTTCAAAGAAAAATTGTAACACTTCCAAATCCACACCTTACCACGTGGCAAAATATGGACTCGGAGACGCTACGACGATGCAATCCTTTGACTAATAATTTGACTATGTTGACCAGTCAATAAAAATTTCATAAATGCGAAAGACTTTAATCAATTAACAATAATATCCAATAAAATAAATGCGAAAGTCTGAACAATATAATTAGTATCATAAATCTAATGACTCTAAGGATAACACTAAGACACTATCATGTGCATAGCATCAGCATCATCACGAGCAAATCTGTAGTCACCAACACCATCATCCACTGTAGAACTAGTACCTGTAGGATCATATAGGAAAAGCAGTATTCCATGAGCAATTACGCCCAGTGTGTAAGGCACAAGTAGATATAGAATCATAACGATAAACATGATGACAATAAACTCAATAATGATATAATCAATAGGCAGTGACATGATGAGTCAACAATGTAAATCAATAACTTCTAGACGATACAATTCGATAATATCACTTTGAGAATTATCCTAATGTGAGACAATATTAATTTGGATAATGATTAAAAGAAAGACCCAATCCGATACATTCTTTTATAATAAGACTATTCATGGAAGGACGATCCAATAAGCCCGAATGATAAGGGTCAATTTCCAAGAAACAATGGGATAGAGATCCGATAAATAAAAGGACAATGACAAGACTGGTCAACTTTAGTAATATAGAAACTCAATATTACTATGATAAATCAGATATGCCCATATGGTGCAAACCATAGGGTGGTTCATCAATTTCGATATAAGGTCCATTGACACTTCAATAATATAATACTCTTTGAAACAATAAGGCCAATCAGAAATGGATCAAAGGCCAGTTGAACAATAATTGAGATCAATCCGGTAAGGTCAAGTAATAAAGAATAAACTTTCAAGGGCCAATAAGAAGGATACAACTTTAATAAAATACTTTGAACGATATGATCCAACGATAAGGAACTATATTCCAAAGGTTAACAATGGTTTCACTTTACATCCGATCCGATAAGACCAATCAATATAATCAGTGTAGTCGATCCGGTAAGGCCAAACAATAAATAATAGACCTACAAAGGTCAACAATAATGATATAGCTTTGAGAACGATATGGCCAACAATAGAGAATTGTACTCCAAATGTCAAGAGTGCTTTCAATCTACATCCGGTCCGATCCGATCCGATAAGGCCAAATCAATAGGGAGAAACACTCCAAGGCCACAATATTCTTTCTTTCTTTAATCAATGAGAAGCACTTGAACAATGGAAACAATATGGAGCACTGGTATAATAGAGGGAATATGAAGTACTTGAATCAATGTTTCGATATAATCATAGGACTTTCGATACAATATGATTGATGGTAGAAGATATAAATCCTATATATTGCACCTCCTCTATTATCTTTTCCCAAATCTGTGGGTGGCTCATTTTACAACACAGTCCTATTTTCACAGTAATAATCTAGGTGATATATAGGTGATTAAGTTAGACTTGTCCCATTAATAATTTCATGTGCCTTTGGGTTCATTCGGTACAGAGCTCATAAAGCATAAAGCCAAACGGTACAGAGCTCATACGATCCGGTAAAATTACGTAATCTGAGTTGCCATGATAAATAATAAAGGTCTAACGGGGGTACCAGCCGTGACAATAGTAAAATGCCCATCAAGTGGGGAGGATGCTCGAGTATCCTCTTTGTTACAGGGAGGGGAGCTCTCCAAGTAACAGGAGCAAAGTGGGGAAGCTGCAGCTAGGCCACCGGCCCCTAACGGTATGAAACGATAAACGGTAGCTCCCAACGGTACACATGACAATCATAATCTTGTCTTGTTACACTTACGCGGTATCTAGTATATGTCCTTGACGTAGCATGAAAAGATATAATATAAGTAGGGTACAACAGTGAAAAAGTATCTGTAATTTATCTATTTTATATCGGTGAGAAATAGGAGAAAATGACCTAGGTTTAGGTGCGTCACGGACCGACAACAAGTGTCACGGGCCGTTACAGGATATCGCGCCCCGTAAGATATCAAGGTAAAACTCGGTGTTACTTTCACGGGTCGTGATGAATCAAATGTCACGGCCGTGACAAGATATCACGCCCCGTTAAACATCAACATTTCTCCAGTCACGGGTCGTGACTCGTGTCACGACCGTGAAGGAAAGATGGCTACACTGGTATGTGGTGGTTACGAGCCGTGACATTGCATCACGGGTCGTAAGTCACCCGTGCGGAAAATCACGATCGTGAGGGTTCACAATCGCAATCCCGAAGTGCGGTACGCATCCTGGTCACGGGCCGTGACAGGGTGTCACGACCGTGACCATATGCATTACGAGATCACGGCCGCGACTTCGGTGTTACGGTCCGATGCCGAACGATCCTCGGTTCTGGAATCATTCTCATGGGTCGTGACATGGGTGTCACGACCGTGACCTTAGCATTACAGGTCGTGATAGTGGAGTCATGATCGTTAAGTCGGTCATCACGACCGCAATTGGTATCACGGTCGGATGCCGAACGCTACTGGGTCTGGGCGCATCTTCACGGGTCGTGACATGGGTGTCACGATCGTGATACGTCCGTCACGGGTCGTGACAAGGGTGTCACGACCTTGAACACGGTCTTCACGGGCCGTTAAGTCATATCACTGTCGTTACGATACAAGGAACTTCTGTCCGTCTAGTCGATCCGATTACAATATGAAACGATAAATCCGAACATGCGATTATAGATGAAAAATGGACTAGAAACTTGAGATTTTGGGCACATGATTAACCAATTATGAAAGTAGAATTGAAGAATCATAATGATATAAAAGTGGAGAACGATTTAAACCATGAACGGTATAATCAGTCGCGAAAAATCTGAATTCGACGATCAACGATATGAATCCAAAATAAGATTATGAAGAATCTTTAGACTCTAGGACATGATCGATACTATGAAATCTTAATCTACTAGTGATCCGCCAGAATACACACCTTATGGCCTAAGCTTTTCGTCTCGATCTTCTAACGTCATCGTCGTTCCTATGCAACGTTTCGTCTCCTACAATTTCTCCCGATTAGAAGATGATCATCCATCAATGGAGAGAGAATTTTCAGCCTTACCTTAAAATCCCTTGAGTAAGGCACATGGAGAAGAAGGCTAGGGCCGGCTAGGGGCAAAAAATGAAATTTGTTGGGAGAGGATATTTATAACTCTAGAGTCCAAGTTTGTTGGACAATCTGAATTTATTTCAGATTTAATTAAATTTTAAATTTAAACTTTAATTTCCTTCTTCTTAGTTAAGGAAATATCTTTTGAGAAAATAAAATTTGATGGGATTATCTTTCTTGGAAGATAAAATATGAGGAGATTAAATTTCTGAGAGATAAAAATATGAGGAGATAAAATCCTTAATCTCTTAATTATGAAAATATATTTGGAGGAAATAAATATGAGGAGATTAAATTTATGAGAGGATAAAATCTGAGTTAGGTTTGAAGATAAATTGAGGATGAAATTTGTGTAGTTACAAAAATAGCAAGGGGAATGGAATGACAATCTTTAATGATTTTATTTTTGTTAAAAGCATGATTCCTTTATGATAGGCTCATTAAGAATGAGATTATTCCCATTTATGCCATAATTTTATATTTTTTTAATTGAAGATAATTCTTACAACTTGTGATGCTAATTATATTGCTAATGCTTGTGACTTAATCAAACAATGAAAAGGAAATGGAGAAGAAAAGTGCAGAGTTACTAATTAATTGATAGACATATATTAAAGTGTGTGGACCTCATATTGCAACTAGGCATGAATCATTACGGCCAAGGCTTTTATGGGCACCGGGAATCAAAACAAGGACATGAATTCCATGATCAAGACCCATTGCCATTAGTTACCAAGCCATGTAGGTCCTCTTTATTTGCTTTTGATGGTGAAGCACATCCCTTGTCTTTTGGAAGAGGACTACACTTTACTAATTTAGTAATTTGGGTTAACTAATTACTGTACATGCATGCAAAACGTAGTGCATGCTTGTGAAGTTTAAAATAACTTTTACAAAAGTTTGGTCGTTGCATGCAATCTTTCATAATTTAATTTGACAAACATCTTTATCGTTAGGTTCCAATCAATCAATATAAATCCATTAGCGTTGAATTGGTCCTTAAAGATATTCGACACTTTTTCACAAGCAATTAGTGCTAATTAATGTTGCTTTTGATAGTGTGATCTGAGTCATAATAGATTGGAGTGCTGTTCAAACTGTGACCAATTTAATTTATTTACAGAAAATTATAGTAACAAATATCTAACAATTAAAATTATGTAGCATTCATATATTCGATCGCAACATGTATACTTTTCTCTATTCGGTAGTGCAACATGTATGCTCGTTAACCACATTAACATACTCGATTGAACCCACCATGTTACGTTTAGCTTTGTCGTTGCATAAAAAACACTGAAATGGGGATATTCTTGACTTCAAAATTTCAAAGATGCTCCTGTTACGAGAAAAAGGAGATAATCATGATGTTCCTTGGCAAAATAATCATGGAGGAATATAAGAGCACTAGGAGCCTAGTGTAGCATTCGTCCACCAATAGATGTGTTGTGAGACCCACATTTGATCAATTTATAAGGTTGGATCGAATACCATATTGGGAAAAAAATCATCTAACCTTATCTCAGTTGGAATATATTAGATTATAAGTTTATTTTAATAGATAAACAAAACAAAAAACTAATAATTGGAATAAAAACAACAAAACATCAAAGGATGATAGAAAATATTAAATAGTCCACTAAAAATATTGAAAATTAATTTAAGTTGATTAATAATAATAATGTTAATAAATAATAGGTAATTGACTTGGATCGAACTTTAATTTCTAACTCATATCGAATTCAATTATGTCCCTCGAGTTCATGAGTTAATCGAAACCTATCACTCCTTTGGCACCCCTAACAATTGCGGTCATTTTATATATCAGTTAATAAACTAAGCAAGTTAAATTCATACTTAAGTTTTTTTTAATCTAAGGCTAAAGTAATCTATTATTCGGATGAAATTGAAAAGGCGAGTCCTTGTCAAATTGATGGCTCTAATAGTTAAATTTGAAACTATTATCTTTTATAAATTTTGAGGGACAGTCCATCCAAATTTAGTTATGAATTATTTTCTTCTAAATCCATAAGTGGATAGAAGAGAACACGGTTAGCATGTGGTATATGTGACTACCTATATGTAAAAGATGTTCGATAGACAATACATTAAGATTTATAATTATTTTCTCCAACATCTATCAACTATAATTTATTTCACCTCTAATCGTAAATTCTAAATTTATTAACTTTATTTTTTAAACTTATCAATCAAATTCTTCCATTAAACTTCATATAAAAATTTGTTAGCTTTATCTGTTAATTATGTAAAATAATATTTTACCTTTTCTTTTTAAGTATAAGAAAAGATATTTAAAATAAAAAATAACAACAAGATCAAGATATTTTATAATTAATAGAAAAATATAAATGATAATTTGTACCATTATTTTTTTATAAAATTTTCATTGTACTAAGAAAGTAAGGATGAAATTGATAGTTCTTAATTACTAAAAAAATAAGTTAATAGACTTTTAAATGAAATTTAAAGGAAGGGCTCGAGTAATAATTTAATACAAGTCCGAAAACTAAATATATATAAATTATTAATATAAAATTAGATACAGTACAAAATTATAATGAGGGTGTTGAAAAAAATAATCTAAGATTTAATATCCAAATGCACACACAACAACTGAAAAGGTAAATATCTTCAGCTAAAAGTTTTCTTTGGAGACGAAAAATCTCCTACTAATATAAAACATTTTTTTATTAAAAAAGTTATGAAATAATTAATCAAATGAAGATCATGTCGAAGACATGTCAATGACAAAGAAAATATAATTCGCCATCAGCGCTTGCACACTTGAATTGACGCATCATTAAGGTCGCCAAAAACGATGGATTTCGGTGCCATTTTTCTGAAAATTTCTAACAAAACTTCTTATCACTTGTCAGATTAATGAATCATAAAAAAAGTTAGAAGATGGAGAAATTATTATACTAATATTTTTTCAATTTCAGCATTATTTTCTCCTACATTCCAAAACTCCACAATTCCTTATTATCAGGATAAAATAACCGAGCAATTTTAATCAAATCATTTTAGTAAAACTTAAGTCCCGAAGTAGATTGAGTTAGGAATGACTTCATGATTACTTTTTAAATTTTAAAAATGAGAGTTGGAATGGAGTGATAAATATTTTTTATTATTTAAACAAATTTCAAATTTTATTATTTATTATAATCAGGTGTGCAATCTAAGATAACAAATATTAATTAGGTGAAGCTTCATGTAATAAGTAGACTCCATGTATTACATACTAGTCATTCTTAATACCGGTAGACTTTTCATATTTTAACTAATAAAATTCAGCAAAATAATATTTGTGATATTGATAATAACCTTTGGTTTTCTGATATGCATTTTAAAATATTGTAGTGGCCAAAAATAAAAGCAGATAAAATTGCTAATGAGATAATATGTTAAAATTATAATACTTAGATAAATCCTACCTTTCAATTGGTAGTCAGAAATAAATTTTATTAGGAGTGAAAAAAATAAAAAGATAAATCTTGGTAGACAGAAATAAATTTTATTAAGAGTGAAAAAAATAAAAATTCCCCAACCTCGGACCAATCAAATCAACCGCTGCCAATTTTATTGATCTCTCAAGTCATGCCACGTGTCACCCGTCCACCTATATATATATGCCCCTCTCGTCCTCCTCCTGGACTCCAAAGGTTTACGATGCTGTCGCTTTGCCTCTTTCCTTGCTCCTCCGGCGAGCATTGCAATGATGCCGCCGCCGCCGCCGCCTGCGACTTCACGGCCATCACCTCCTCCGGCTCCCCTTCTTCCTCTTCATCCGCTGGCGGAGCCACCAACAACTCCGAGGACTCCTCCGCCGCCTCCCTCCCCTCTCTCCGATCTCTCCTCCTCCCCATCTCCTCTTCTCCGATCAGCCCCATCCATATCTGCCTCACCTCCATCAAGCCTCTCGCACTCTCCTCCGCCCCCGCCCTCGCAGCAGCAGCCGGCGACGGCGACGGCGCCTCTCGCGCGCCGCTTCTCTACTCCGCTTCCGAGGCTGGGATCGCCGTCTTCGACCTCGCCGCCCTCCAGACCGTCGAGACCCTCCCAGGAGTCCCCGCCGCTGGCTCAGTGAAATCCCTCGCCCTCACCCCCGACGGTTCGTCCTTCTTCACTGCCCACCAAGACGGTCGCATCCGAGTCTGGCGCCGGTCGTCCCGCTCCGATCGGCACCGTCTCGCCGCGGCCCTCCCCACTTCCTCCGACCGGCTCCTCCGTATGCAGCTCCCCTCCAACTACGTCACTGTCCGCCGCCATCACCACCGCCTCTGGATCGAGCACGCCGATACGGTTTCCGCCCTAGCCGTCTCGTGCACCGGCGACGGCTCTTCGGTCCTTTACTCCGGCTCGTGGGACAGGACACTCAAGACCTGGCGCGCCGACCGCGGCCACCGGTGCCTCGGGTCGGTACGCGCGCATGGGGACGCGGTGAATGCGGTCGCCGTGTCCGGCGACGGCGTCGTCTACACGGG
>LTAE01003987.1:22336-34513 GCA_001647135.1 Pontederia paniculata | reverse complement strand
TATATATATATATATATATATATATATATATCTATCGTGCATCTCAACCGTTCAATTTAGAATCAAAAGCAGATTTAGCTTTCAAGATAAGTAAGAGATCCAGTCATTCATTTTACTTAAACGATTCAAATTTAATAGTGATAAGTTGAAAATATTTAGGGCACATGTATAGGATAAAGAACATATAGCACATATTTAATGTAGTATGTGTAGTGCATTAAAAAATAACGATAATTCTATAAAAGATATATAAACATCACACAATTGTAGAGAAAGTGTCCATATTTTTTCTACAAATACATTACACATTTCTTTCTTTCTATATATATACAATATTATTAATGTTAAAAATTAAATATAAAGATATTTATCTTTCTATAAACTTAAATTTTTAGAATTATAATAACAATGATTTCAGTATTTCATTCTTATTAAAAATTAGTTTTTCTTATCTAAAAGTTCACTTATTATACTTAAAATTGTCATCAGCACTCGCGCGTAAGAAGAAGATATTGCTCTTTTTAATTATAAGCTTAACTAATTAACATATCTAATTTAACGTGCCTATTCTGATATATATATATATACTTTTTTTAATTAACAATTAAAGAAGCTAGAATAGAGTAGAGACCAGCTAGAGTGATGTGCAAAGAATAATTGTAACATGAAATTTATTCTGCAGGAGACTAATGTGATGTTGTTTTTTCGGTGAGCCGTCAAAAGAATATTAACTTAATTTGTTAGTGGTACACGTACGTTTCTGATGCGTACGCAGGGTTTGTATACAATATGACCAAGTTCCAAGCGGCTCCTAGTTAAGGTTTGTGTAATTAAAGTGGGTATAAAACTTTATATATTAGCATTTGCTCTCAAATAATAATTAAAGACTTCTCACGGAGGATAAACGTGCATTACATCATGTTGATGACCTATCTGTTGGACAGCCGAAGCCTAAGTGGCCTAATTTGCAATGACAAATTAGCGAAACATAAACATACAACTAATTATTTATTAAGCTAAAGTAATTAATAATGATTTAATGATATTAATATGTTCACGACTAACTACATCCTACGTTATATACGTACTCCACTTAATATCTTCTTATCTTTTCAATTTCATAATTCTACGAAGAAGCATTGTTTTGACTTCTCACCTGATCTTTAGCATATATATACATAAAATTTGTTAGTATTAATTGCATGTCAGTTTCATACAGGAAGGCAGAACTATGCAGTATATATGGATCCGTAACATTATTGCCTTCCAGCGCCCAACTTGGTTAGCAATTTGTGCTATTAATCTAATTAAGATAAGAATGAAGTCAGAACACAGGGATCAACAAGAAGTGGATCCTTTTGACATCAGATCACAGTCTCATTACTTTGCTCACGTTGGCTTCGTCAAATTACAGATGTAGCTGGCCGGATGCATGAAGTCCCAAGTACATGAGGTGCTCACTGGCTAAGTATATATAGTTCGATCGTTTGTCAGAAACTAGCGGCAAGAATGTGGTCGGAAATGGTTTTGACCATCGGAATCTGATGGACTGTTTGTTATATATATATTCATAATATACATATATTATATTATTTTCCTAATGAATAAGCATATCAAGATGATTTTCATAAATATTTTTTTAAGTGATTTTGATATGATTTATTATGGAATGAACGTTATAAGTAAAATTTTATGAGTAATCAAGGAATTAAAAAATATTTTTTATTAAAATTTAGGATTTTGAAGTCGTCTATTTTATCAGAGTATCCTTGTCCGATCAATAAAGCTGATAAGTGGGTCAAGGGGATCCCCTAATGTGAGGTTTAAGGGGTGAAAATTTTAAAATCTAGATTGTTTTAGAATCTGTGTTTCTTGTTTTATATTTTATATTGAAAGTTCCTATATAAACTACTTAAGATTTAAGTTATTTAAAATTTATTGTTATTTATTATTTTTTTCACATCGAAAGAAGAATTCAGGATCATTTGAGGATATAACCTAATTAAGAGATGAATCTCGTCAATTTTTTTGTCTTATCTACGTTGATCTCGATCACTTATTTCTCATATGTATAACATATGTTATTAATTATTTTGTTAACTCAATGATGACACTCTAGAGCAAGGACTCGGTGAAAGTACTTCATAATTTATCCAAAAAAGTCTAGAGTTCAATTTTCATATAATAAAATTTAATATTATTTCTTTTCAACTATAACTTTTTTCACATTTAATCTTAAACTATAAAATTTACAAAATTTAATTCCTAAACCTTTTATAATCAAAACTTACAAAATGATCAAAACCTTTAAAATCATAATAAGTAATTATTAAATATTATTTGTATCCTTACTTCATTTTTTAAAATATTTTATTGCATTAAAAAGTAAAAGTAAGGATAAAAATAATATTTCATAATTATTAAAAATAGCCTAACAAAATTCTAGATGAAATTGAACGGAAAAAATTAAGTGACAAATCGAGATAAATTCTGGGGCTAAAATTTATAATTTATTGGTGCCAAAAAAGTTATAATTAAAAAAAATGTTACAAAAAAATAATCTTAAAATTTACAATTTATATACCTCTTTATTTTTTTAATTTGCATTGTTTTGTACCAGACTCATGGTTCTCCCTTATAATAAAATAAAGCATTACACTAGCCACATCAATACTTTCAATTGACTTAAATTTGTGTTCAAATTAGAGTAATACCAAAGTGATAGTTGTATCAGCCAAGGTTTTCATGTGATATATGTATCAATGCCGAAAAAGTTATAATTAAAAAAATGTTACAAAAAAATAATCTTAAAATTGACATTTTATATACCTCTTTATTTTTGAATTTGCATTGTTTTGTACTAGACTCATGGTTCTCCCTTATAATAAAAAAAGCATTATAGTAACCACATCAATACTTTCAATTGACTAAATTTGTGATCAAATTAGAGTAATACCAAATTGATATATGCATCAATGCCAAGGTTTTCATGGAATACAAAGGACAATGGATACCATGCCGAGTAAGGACTACCCGGACCCGCGCGGATTGTAGGATTTGAATCCAAACCCAAATTAAGTCTTGGCCGAAACCTACACAAGTTCATATTGACTTTTTTTGTACATTCAATTCGGATCGATCAAGTTTGACATTTGGAAACCCAACTAATTAATATATATAGAAAAGGAAACGACAAGGAACAGTCACAGTACTCTACTTAAAGTCTAGCTATATATATAATGCACTATAGATACTCTGTCACAGTGGACCACATCCATCAAGATCTATCCACTCCACAGCCCGGAAGTACCCAACTCAGATCACTTGTTGGAGACCCTAATCATATAGATCAAGTTTATTTTCTTTACATGTATGTCAGCTGTATGCATGGCACATGCAGGCAAGCAAGCCAGCATGCATCCCTCCTTCCCCGGAAAATTCCACTCTTATCTAGAAAAAGTGAGGGCCCTTGTCAAACAAGTGGTCCTTGGATCTTGTGATGCAAATGTCAAATGGCCATTATTTGATGCCAATAGGTACATTGTCTACGATCGCATGCTCTCTCTCAAAAAATAAAAAATAGAAACTATAATAATGTGCATTTTGTCTCTTTTTGTTGATAACAAATTTTTAGGAAAGTAATTTTTTGAAAAAAAAATTATGCATTATGTAACGGCCCCAAATTGTTCATCCTAATATCCTCTATTATGGCGAGGATCCGACAACGCTATGATTCTCAATGTACAATGACAATTGTACAATATGTGTACAATAAAATACATATATAAACTATCTATCTAACAATGAAAGGAATTAAAATATTACTATATAATCATTAATCAATTGAAAAATATAAACTAATCTCGCAACAGAAAGTTCTATACAAAAATATGTGTAAAATATAAAGGACTCAAATTTCAAATACATCGATTATTCATGATGATCCTCAGTATAAATGTCAAATAATATATCCGTCGTTTGGCATAAGTTTCATATCATAGGTTAGAAGGCTAACATAATCATGACACAAAGACTCGATAAAGGGACATAAGATAAGGACTCAATGATACCTAACACGTGCAACCATCCGTCACGAGCAACACCACCACCTATCATCATTTTGAATCACTTTTACGGATCCAAAGTACAGAGGAGAATCTCTTGAATTAGAGTATGTAGAGTACGACACCATCAAACCAGGGACGATATGACAAGCACACAATATCAATCCATAGATAATTTACTTAATGAGCAATATTCAATTTCAATCTTATCAATATATATCTTTAATTCAAGAGTAATAGTGGTAAAATCATCAATAACATTATTGCATATAACTACCAACTATTAATTTGATTTAATTCTTATCAATATCAATAGAGGCATGAACATCAATAGCATCATCTCATATTAATGCTCAATTCAATTCAATCAATAAGTCCATCCTCAGTTTGATTCTTATCTTTTAATATATGTTCAATGGTTCAATATACTTCAATCATCACTCAAGTTGTGAGATTATTATTCCATGATGCACGAATGATTGGCATGTACATCGGCCATAATGGGCTAGCTAGACCCGAGTGATGATATGCAGTCATGTTTTTCCTCCGAAAAGTATGCACTCCCTATGTTTGGGGTCATTCAATCAATCAACGTTTGAACAATCTATTCGATTTACACGATGGAGCCAAATCATTCTTCGTGCCAATTTCAATCAAACGAATTAATCCTATTTTACGATTGAGTGTGCAATTTGATTTCTATGTGAGATTCAATCACCAAATAAGGATTTTCACCATGTGATATGAATCCTAATTTGATTGCAATTATCAACTAACTTTCTTTAACATCAAAGTAGGAACTTCAATGCACATGACACAATTCAATAGGAAAGGAGCATATGATTATTCAATTCAATTCAATATAAGACTTAAAATACAAAATGATTCTATGAAAAAATAATAACATATAAATAATCAACGACTTTCATGGTCAATTAAATGGTTTTCACGACCATGAAAATCAAATTTCATGACATGTGAACTTGCCTTCATGGTCATAAAACCACAAGGTTCTAGGCGTGAAAGACAATTCACGACCACTAAAGAGAGGTCATTCTTTAGTTCTATTCTCGTTTTATTTTTCATGGCCCGTGAAAATCAATTCTTGTGATGAGAAGACCCTCACGACCGCTATAGAGGGGTGAACACTCAGTCACATTTTCACAGCCTGTGAAGTGGACCTTCACGGGCATGAATCAAGGATTCGCGGGATTGAGACATGGATTCACGACCGCCCTCGACATCACGGCCCATGAAATGGGCTTCATAGTCACTATAGAGAGGTCTCATTTTTTATCTCCTTATCCTCATGGCCATGAAATGAGCTTCACAACCGTGAGAATTTATTCACGGCTCGTGAACTCACATTCACAACCACTACAAAGAGGTCACATTTCGCCGCCTTAACCTCACGGCCCCTGAAATGATTTTCAGAGTCGTGAGGTTGATCTGTGAGACATGAACTCACAACCACTATGTAGAGGCCACATTTTGCCTCCTTAACCTCATGACCCATGAAATAATTTCACGAACGTGAGAGTTGGTTCACGGCCGTGAATGTTTTCTCATTGCCCGTGAATGTGTCCTAGTGGCTACTTCGCCAATTCTCGATTTTCTTTCAATCGTTTATTTCCACATGCTAATTATCACTCATTCTATGACGTGTGTACATGCATTTCTAATAGTAAACCTTAGGTTTGAAGTATAATCCACTACTTCATCCAACTATTATCACTCTTAGATTTCAAGTTCATAACCTACATTATAATTTCATTACAAGAGTAACAATTCAAATAATTTCATTACAAGAGTAACCTACATTATATGTGAGTATACAATTCTAATAATGATTCTTAGGCTTTGACCACATTTCAATAGTTCAACTAATAATTATAAACCCTAGTCTTAAATCTCAAAGGTTCAATCTATCAGTTCATGAGTCCTAAGTTTCAAAGTCCATAATAAACATTAGGATTTTCATATAAACATGATAATAATCCAAATTAAATGTGAACATGCAATTTTACTACTAGACCTTATCATGTCCAAATACAAACAATTCAATCTATAATTATAAACACATGAAGACTATTACAATTAATTCCATAATCCATTCAATCAAACACATACACAATCCAATATCAAACACCCTTTTATCTACATCATGTACAAAGTCATGAACTCTTAATGATGCATCCTTGAATCATCTTATGAAACAATGGCAAATCAAAGTTTGAGAAAAAAAAAGAATCTTCCTACATATCTTAGGATTTTAGACCTAAATCTTCTTTCTTTCTCTTTTGATTCTTCTTTCTATCCTTTTTTTTTTCATCTAAAAGCCTTTTTTCTTTCTCTTTTGATTCTTCTTTCTTCCTACATATCTTAGGATTTTAGACCTAAAAGCCTTTTTTTTTTCTTGATTCATGAAAAGCTCTCATTTTCCAAGCACTCATCGTTGTTTTTGCTCATTTCTCATGCAAACGTTGATGTTTCTAGTGTGCATGCAACAATAGCGGGATAGACGCCCGAATTGTGACCGAAACGCTTCAAGACGTCCTCCGCGTAGGTGGGGCCTCCGTCTTGGAGCCAAGCGAAGCATTTACCTTTGGCGCCTCCGTGTCCCATCGGATCATTGATGCTCGAGCGCCCGTTAAACGCGCTCAAGCGTCGTCGCATAAGACAAGTGTTCCGCACAGGCGTCGCCGCTCAGGACGCTCCGTGCTGCCCACTTAAGCGTCGCCGCTCAAGACGCTCCGCGCAACCTGCTCAAGCGTCGCCACTCAGGACATTCCGCACAGCCTGCCCAAGCGTCGCCGCACAGGACGCACCACACGATCCCACTCCGCAACTCCACGTGCTCAAACATTTTGTTGCCTAACTCTCCCAAACCAATCCAAGGGCTTGTCTAGGTGCTCTCTCGCCTAGACGCCGCACGTGGTCTTATCCAAGAAAAGGCTCTGTGACAAGTGTTCGCTGCTCAAGACGCTCTGTGTAGCCTGCCCAAGCGTCGCCCCAAAGGACGTACTGCATGACCTCGCTCTGTGGCCCGTTGTGCTCAAATATTGCATTGCATAACTCTCCAAAATCGCTTCAAGGGCTTGTCTAGGTGCTCTACTCGCTAGACGCTGCGCATGACCTTGTCCACGAAAAGAAGGAATAAAATTTGATTTTACTTCATTATGCAGAAAACACCCAATAAAAAATTGGATGATAATCCAAAATTTCATATGTTTTAATTCGCACGACGGGTAAAAATTATTTAACTTTTGCTCTACCTTCATCTCACATATTTTCTATATTATTTATTTATTTCATATCCACGGCATAAATTTAGCTACTTTCTCTTTGAGTAAAAATAAATGAAGCCGAAGCCATTTGATCTTTATTAACCCGGCATGACAACGACAACACTGTGTACATGTTCTGTTGAAGCGAAAACAAGAGCATGCAACTTGTTCCTGTAATGGCCGCTTTTTAAGACCAGCCAGCAAAAGGAGGAGATAGCAACTCCAAGGCATGCATATTTCATGCATTTCATATACATACATATATATATATATATATATATAAATATATATATATATATATATATATATATTATCCCCTCATTAGTTATTAATTTCCTCAATGGTTTGTTCATCTACTCCTCGACTAATTAGGTCCAACGAGACCAGTATTCTTTTCTTGTCTTTCCTTTGCAATTTGAATTCTTCCTGCATACAGTCTTTACATTCCATTCACATCTCCCTTTTGGTCGACTGATCATTATAAATTATCAAATTTAACAAAATTTGTGAATTGTGATCATGCAATCCAGTAAACTATCCTTTTTGGATAAGCAATATACCACATATGTGGATTTCTTCAATCTAGGGTTCGGCGAAAAAAGGGAAAAAAATTCTTTTATTGAAAGAAAAAAATTGTGGATAGATTATGAACACATGATCCAACAAATTAAATATATGTAACAAAACATATAGCTACTATTTTTATTTCTTCTTTTTTTTTTATTTTATTTTTCTAAAACATTTTTTTGGATAAGATTGAAATTGAATATAATACCACATATGTGGAGATTAATATTTCTTTTTTTTTTGCTACGGAGGTTAATGAAATAATTATACATCAAGATATTAATGGAATAAAAATAAGGTGAATAAATTACATAATAGTAAAACAGAAATTTTAAAAAAAAGAAAAAAAGAGAAAAAGAATAACAGATGTAGGATAGAAAAAGATTGATCAATATTTATATTTACATGTAGAGGAACATTTAAAATGTGGCCCAGATGGCCCGTTCGTTAGGTCCATAAAATAAACCCAGTCAAGAACAAGATTTGTTGATTAATGTAAAATGCAACAGAACTGCCCGCTATCTGATTCTGATCCAGGCACAACATAATATTTCCCGACAAAAATTAAAGATAATTATCATTTTAAAAAATCACACAAATAAAATAATATAATATCATAATTTATTTCTTAAAATAGATTTATTACTAATAATCACAAAAAATTAAGCAAACAACATCTTTATATATTTTTAATATTATCATTAATAATTGTGGCCTATTTTTAGATGCGCTATTAATAATCTGAAACGTTTAAGTCGATAATAAAAATATCGTTGTATTCTTAACATTATTTTGCATGACAATATATTTTAAATTTACAAATTGTGTCTTTTACCAATGAAATCCAGACGGATGGAAGAAGCGAAACAAGGGCTAATCAACACTAAAATTGTGGATGATTATTATGAAGATAAATGGTACAAATATGATTTTGTTAAAAAAACATGTGGGATCATGAATTTTTTAACTATGACATATCTATCAGCATAGTTCCTCAATTATATTATTATTCACTTAGCACAAACTTATCTAATGGTGATACTTAATCTCAAAAATAAAATTTAATATTTTTTTCATCATTTTATTTATTTTTTAAATTACTAAATTATTATTTTATCTTTTTTAGATTAATTGAGCATAGACAAAAAGTCTTAGTCTAGCTCTAGAATATAAAAAGGAAATCTTGCAATTGAATTAAAAAAATAAAATTGAAGCGGAAGAATAGTTTGAAGTAAAAAATAATGCTTAAAAAATAAAAAAAGTTAAAGTGATCTTAAATATACTTTGAATTATGAGAAAATTTATATTATTATATAAGAATCTAAAAATAATAATTTAACAAGGATAAAATAATAATTTAATAATTTAGAAAAATAAAAATAATGGAAATTTATTTTTTGGGTTAAATGTCACTATTCGAAAATTTTAAGGGTTCAAAATGAATAATAGTATAGTTCAAGGATTATATTGATAGATATATTATATTTTGAGAGAGAAAAATAAAATTAATTTTAAAAAACAAATAATACCTTTTGTTTTATGTAAGTCCGACATTATCTAGTTCAGCTAAAGTTTAAACAATATATAACACGTTAGGAAATATTAAATTGCTAATATAATTATTAATTAATAATTATCTACGTGATAACTTAAGGACAAAGAATAAGTTTCGCAAAACAAATTAAATTAGACTTCGGATAAGATACAAGTTTGGAGGTTTTTTTTACTTCATTTTTACATAATATAAACATATTTATGGACACAATTTCACAGTAACCACTATATTTATATTTTTTTATATCAATTTCGAATTGTTGACATTTAAATCACCGGACCAAATTTATATATTTCTTTGAGTGTTACATTTCGGACCGTTAGCGAAGCTTAAAATGCGATCAGGATTCAAGAACAAGAAAGTTGTAATTTTCGAATCCAACTCAGTTTATTTCAGGTCTCGTATGCATATATATACATACGTGGTCTCCATCTCTGTCCACAAACTTCGCGCTTGCTCGCTTAATTGGCAACTCAACTCGACAGCTTCCTAAATCTTCTTCTTCCTTCGACTCGAACAACCGCGCTCGCGCTGCAGCTCTCATGGCGCCACAGTGCCAAACTCCGCCGCCTCTCTGCGCCAGCGCCTGCGGCTTCTACGGCAGCGCCGCCACCAAGAACCTCTGCTCCCGCTGCTACGCCCAACACCTCAAGGATCGTAGACCGGGGACGGCTTCAGCCGATCATAAGAAGTCTATCGTCATCGATGCCTCCTCCAGCAGGAGTACGACACTGCGAGAAGCTTCTGCTGCTGCTGGTGTTTCGTCCTCGTCGTCTCCGGTCCCGGAAAGGGCGAGGAACCGGTGCGGGAAGTGCAACAAGAAGACGGGGCCGGTTGCGGGGTTCAGTTGCCGCTGCGGGCTCACGTTCTGCGGCGCTCACAGGTACCCGGAGGAGCACGGCTGCGACTTCGACTTCAAGACCGCCGGAAGGGCGGCGGTCGCCAAGAACAATCCTCTGGTGAAGGCCGACAAGATGGCGGACAGGACCTGAAGTTAATTTGCAGCGGCGTGCACGCCTGCATGATGTTTGATTTTATTACTGTGCAACGGGAGTTGGATAGTTTGGATGACGACTCATGTTGTCAGTTGATCGATCAAGAAAGATTATTTGACAAGATTTGTTCTATCAAGATTTTGTTTCTTTTTTGCTTCACGGTAAACAATCCATTTCTTTGTTTGTTTATATTGCTATGTAATTAGCAGAGGAAGCTTTTTTAATTAAGTACATAATGCAAGCTTTATTTCTTATGGACATTTACTACAATTAATAGTATGTTTAGCTTAGTCGTTAGAAAATGACTGATAAATTTTAATACTGATAAATATTTTAAGAGCTAAAATTTATTTTGAAAAATAAGCAACTACGTGCTTAATTATAAAATGATGACGAGCAAATTATTTATTTAAATTATTTAAATGTTCCTAAAAATAACGTGTTTTAAAGGTAAGGGCAAATATGTAAATTATTTAGTCAAACTTAAATAGTTTATAAGCCAAATAAACATAAGATGTGTTACTCAACTTCTTATTTTAATTTATAAATCAGACACAACTTCAAATCTGTATATCAATTGTGCCGAACAACTTCTAGTGGTAGTTGTGCTTGTTCTGTCTGCTGTTTATCAAAGAAAACTTGTATGGTTTCACAAGAAAAAGATAAAAAGAAAAAAGAAAAAAAGAAAATTGCGTGGGTAGACTGTCTCATAGTCATGATCCAACAAATAGGAAGTTTATTATTTAAGCAACATCAATTAATATTTGAATATGATCTCGTTCGTTATATTAGTTAAGTTTCATTTTCCTTTTTTGGGGGGTGGGAAGTTAATGAATTAATTAGGCATTGAAATCTTATGGAGGAAAATGTACGAATATTGAATAAATAACATAATGTTAAAATCATAAAATGACAAAGAAATAGAAAAAACAGATGCTATGTAGTACGAGAGAATATTGAATTTTTTTTAATATTTAAATGAAAAAAGGAACTTTAATATATTACTCATTATGGCCCATTCGTTAAGCCTTAAAAATAAGTCCAACCATAATCAAGATTTTCAACATAAGTGCTCAAACGACAGCACAAGTAATAACCCTCGAAACTAAGAGTAATTCTCATTTGAACAATCTTTTCACATAGGAAAACAATATAATTAATTAATAGTTTAATATTTATGCTAATGATTCTTTTAAGATTTTCAACGTAAGTGCCCAAATGATAGCACTGTTAGAATTAACATACGATAAACAATAGTAATACAATCGCGGAAGCATAAAACTAAGTGAAATCATCAACCTCCAGCCATAGTCCTTCTTTTATGTACTTCTGTTAACAAGAATCTTCTAATTGATACACTTCACAAGGTGATGGAAACTTTGTATGTCAAGTGTCGGCTTGAACTAGGGACCTTGCCCTTTAGGGGTATTTATAGACTTCCTCCCATCAAGGAAGTTACTTATGTAGTTAGTATAACCATTCATTTAGAAGTTATAAGAACTACTTAATATCACATAAATAGTTTAATTAATATAATAAATTCTGACCATATAAATTTAAATATTAAATATATATTAAATTCCAACATTCTCCCACTTGGTCAGACCATTTATTATAATTAATTTTATATACTACTGATATATACTTTACACAAAAGAAAATAAATTATATGAATCATGGCGGTATGTCCTTTATCGAATAAGTAGTAC
>LTAE01003987.1:3342-20899 GCA_001647135.1 Pontederia paniculata | reverse complement strand
ACAACTTGACAATATATGGATAATATCTTCAAAAAGTAATAATTTTGCAAAATCATAAACTATGATAAATTCATAATTTTGATAAGTGCAAAAGAATATACTTCTAAAAAGATTAAAAAAAAATCCATAATATAAATGTCAACTATGCACTACATGTGCATAAATAAAATATTAATAAGTGAAATATGACTAGGCAAAGGTATACAAGCTCTGATACCACATGTTAGAATTAACATACGATAAACAATAGTAATACAATTGCGGAAGCATAAAACTAAGTGAAATCATCAACCTCCAGCCATAGTCCTTCTTTTATGTACTTCTGTTAACAAGAATCTTCTAATTGATACACTTCACAAGGTGATGGAAACTTTGTATGTCAAGTGTTGGCTTGAACTAGGGACCTTGCCCTTTAGGGGTATTTATAAACTTCCTCCCATCAAGGAAGTTACTTATGTAGTTAGTATAACCATTCATTTAGAAGTTATAAGAACTACTTAATATCACATAAATAGTTTAATTAATATAATAAATTCTGACCATATAAATTTAAATATTAAATATATATTAAATTCCAACAAGCACAAGTAATAACCCTCGAAACTAAGAGCTTGTTTGGATACATTCGTATCTTATGGAAAAAACTTATTCCAATAATTTATTTTTAATAATTAAAAATTTATCAAAATAATTATTTGGATATTAAAAATAGAGAGATATTATCTTAGGAATTAAAGTGTTTCCAATGAAAAAAATTAACCCGAAGTATTTTTTTCCTTTCTCATTCGTCTCTTTTATTGTTCCTCATCTCCTTTCATATGTAACGGCCTGTGTAATATTTGAGCTTTTGATCATATATATAATTGTCATATTTGATTATATTTGAATTTGAATATGGTCATTTAAATTTTATTTGGTCTTATTTTGAGTTTACATTTATGTTGAGAAATTATCATTCATTAGTCAATCCAAACGGGATATGAATATATGCCAATGAAAAATAATATGTAAAGAAAAGATTTTTTAGAAAGTGTAATCCTCTGAAAATTTTTAACCCATGTTTTTATTTTCATTATGATTCAAACAGGGCCTAAGAGTAATTCTCATTTGAACAATCTTTTCACATAGGAAAACAATATAATTAATTAATAGTTTAATATTTATGCTAAGGATTATTTTTTATATTGTGTCAAGCGATCTCCAACAAGCATGGACAGACTCAAGAATAAAAGATAGGGGGTCAAAATATATAGAAAAAAATATTAAAAATTGATGAGTGCCAAAATAATAAAAGATATTAATAAAATTTAAATTCAAGACCTCTAGATATAAATCAAAACTACTTACTCACTGAAGCTACTGCACAATTGTGTTACTTTCTTAACATTTTTTTATTTATTGACTTCAACTACTCGTATATATATACTTAATACATCGAAAAGTTGGAGGGAAAGAGAGGCATGACCCCCACCCCCATCATTTATGTGGGTCCGTCCGTGCTAGCAAGATAGAAAGATACCTTTCATGTCATAAGATATCAAAATACGTAATATCAAGATTCGGTAACAAGCGGTTTGAAAAAAAATTAAAATCTATAATTAAATAATCCCTATTGATTTTTTTTATCTCGAATTGAATTAGCTTAATAACACCCAAAAAACTAATATAATGATATCATATCAAATAAAATTACTAATTTCACCATCAAAATAAAAGGAAATTCCTGAAATATTTTTTTATATATGGAAAAGTACATAAGTAACAAACATTTGGATCACATGTATAATAATTATTTGAATAGTTAAATTTTATTCACACTGCATACTCTATTTAAAATCCATATTGCCCGTTAGCCTGTATTCAAGAACAAAGTAAAAGGTGTCTTTCAGCTCTCTTTCGCCTTTGCGACCAATCGTGCCTTGTAGCGTTCAACGGAGCCATCAACACGAGTTTTAATATGAAAAAGCCACCTGCAGCCTACAACATTCATGTTAGATAAACGAGGAACTAGATCCCAAGTCCCATTTTGTAGCAGGGCAGTGAACTTATCAGACATGGCATTACGCCAGTTAGCGCACTTGTTGGCGGTGGTAAAATTGCTAGGAACAGTGGTTGTGACAAGAGCTTTGAGGAACATGCAATATATTTGAAAGCTTCATTTGTCGACCACCAGATCTAAAATATGAGTTGTCAATGTTGGCTATGGGAAGATTTGTAATGTTGCCCACTTGAACATGTTCATTGCCTGTGTATGCCTCACTGTTGTGCAGAGAGGCAAGGTTTGGTGAACATGGTGAGTTGCTCCTGTATCGGGAAACCATTCAGGATAAGCACCTAACAAGGATGGTGAGGTTGACACTGGTAGTGTTGCTCTAGTTTGCGCGCTTGGGAATTGATGGATAAAGGGTCTCTGTACTGACACTGGTAGGGGCCATGACCAACTCGTCCACATCACTACAAGAAAATTCACAATTTGCAACGGCTCCTTCGTCGCATATTCGTCGCAAAATTGCTCGTCGCAGATTTTTTGCAACGAAAATGTCACCATATAGTGTCATATACGGTGACACTTCCGTCGCAAAAAATTTGCAACGGGTGTTTTTGCAAGGAGGTGCCGTCGCAAATTATGAATTTTCTTGTAGTGCATACTGCGTTGGGATCACGACGGTGAGAAGAGTATCCCTGCCACGACCACGTCCATCAGATCTTCCTTGTTGTCGTGAAGGTGTTGTCCTTTTGACAATGTTTGCAGTTGGCTATGCATGCACATCTGGGCGAGATACACCCAAGCGAATTTCATGACTTAGAAGAATAAATTGGAGTTCAGGGAATGGAGTGGGTGTACTGCGGGAGGACAACGAGGCAACAAGTTGTTGTATTCGCTGCTTAGGTTGTTAAATATAATGACATTGAAGGTGGACGTAGATAGAGGGTGGCCAACAACAACAAGTTGATCAGCGAGATACTTTGCTTTGTGAAGGTAGGAGGTGAGAAAGGAGTCACTCTATTTCAGATTTTGTAGTTGCATCTGGATCTGAAGGAGACGTGTCTCTGTTGGTGCTCCATAGGCTTGTTTGAGGGCAAGCCAGACAGCTTGAGAAGTTTCAAGACCAACAACAAGGGGGAAGACTTCCTCGGAGAGGGAGTAGAGGAGCCAGCTCAACAAGAGCTAATCACGACGCTTCCAGGCAGTGTATTCTGCAGTTGGTAGTGCAGATTCAAGAGTAGGAAGGGGAGGACTGGGTAGCGTTCCATCAAGGAAACCTTCAAGGTTGAAGCTGTTTATCAGAGGTACTAGCTGAGTTTTCCAGAGGAGATAATTGGAGGAGGATAACTTAATTGAGATGAAGTTGTGAGCTTGGGTGAGGGAGGGAAGGGGTGAATTCAGAATGGTGTTGTCGTTGGTCATAGTTGTGGAGGAAGCAGATGATTGGGCAGGGGAAGAAGACATTTTCCTTTTCTTTGTTTTGAACCAGTGCTCTGATACCATAAGAACAAGTTATTAAAATCTGATACTCCGTGCATTACATTGTTGAGTTTAAATACAATAAAGTTGTTATAGATAGTGCACGGAGGAAACATAGGAATAGGAGTACATGTAGTTGGTAAGTTATAACTACTAGCAAATGATAGAGGTCTGATGGACCGATTCTTCTGGAGATGTGTTAGCATGAAGCTGATGTGTCAATAAACTGAACATTTATTCTGGCGGGAAAAAACTTCTTTTCGACACCGTGAACTTTCTTCTTATTTTCACTTTTATTCTTTCCCTCTTAAATTATTTTTTTATCCATATATGCCTGAAAAATAAAATTAATTAAAAAAATAAAAATAGACATTTGCCCTCCTCTTCTCTGCATGTGACTCTATGAAGCGACGATGGAGGCATCACTATTTTAATTTCTCCTTAAAAAATGGTGAATAAATTTATCAATATCTGTTTTTTTATCAATTCCCAATATAAAAAACAAATTTTACTATGAAAGTAAAGGTACTTCGTGAATTGTCTGCACAATGAGCACTGGGCCAGAGCAGTTCAATCAACTTATTATTCTACCAAAATTCGGAAATGAAAGAATATTCAAGTATATATTTTTTATACAATTACAATTACAAATGAACAATCTAATTACAAATCCAAGCTTCTTTTTCCTTTCTAAAGGAATGCAAACCTCTTTAGAGATAAGTTACATAGTTACACAAATGCCGAGAATTTTCGCGGTTGAGCCCGATGATGAAAATACTTGTGTCCTCTCCAAAAGTGATAAATCAGAAAGCCAGAATGCAATATGTAGGCAGAAAAACCAATAGCCAACAAGAATACCCCAAGGATCAATGTAGATTAATCCTAAATAAAAAAGAGGAGAAAAAAACAAATATCATTATTTTTATCAAAAATAGAAGAGATAAAGCAAGAATTTAATTGCTACATGAATGTTTGATATTCTATATGTATCAACTTTACTTTCTCTACCACAAGTACTCTGCAAATGGATGAACATTTTGTAACAAAGATAATTCCATGTAATACTTGAGGTATCCTAAAATGAGAACCACAAGGAGCTGATCAGAAGGAGAAGCTAAGATAGGACGAGCACATCAGGTATCAAAAGTCCTTAACCCCACCACAATTTAAAGACAGGAAACACAGATGAGAGAATCTTAAGAGGGAGCCCCTATTTCCTTGTCCATTTATAGGATGCAATAATTGTAACTGATGGAGAAGGCTACAAGCTACCCACCACACGTTAGACAACATCCTGGCCGACGCTCCATGAGGAAAACATATGGATTGGAGTCTGACCTTTCAACTTTGAGATGGATACAACAGGCCAAATGCAGAGGTGGAGCCTGCATCATGATTAAGATCTAAACGTTTCTTCCTATCATTTTCACAACAGCAATTAGCATCATGAGGGGCTATGTGACCCAACTTCTCCGAAACCAGATTGGCTTTACACCGATAAAGTTTCTTTTTCCGTTACAAGGGAGGCCTATGAATTTAGTATTGTAGTCTGATACCTTGCATTCTTTAATTACTGGTCAGATATACCAAAAACTACATAGAAAGGGTAACTTTGACATGTAGTTGCTGACATCAAATCTAAAAGGAAAATTCTTATGAAAGGAAAATTTAATGTTCGTGTCCTTGGGGTGCTGGACCTTAATCTAACCAAGGGAAAAGTAAGTAATAAGTAAAAGAGAATAAAGCTAGCACACAGTTAACAAAGAGTATGAATTGCTCCTCAGTCACTGGAGAGAAAAAAAGATACCTTCGATGATATTTCAATCAAAGTTTCCATGCTATGCCTTCAAAAAAATTACTTTATGAATTTGTGATGCAATCGAGATCAGTTTCTTCATGATTTCCTGGATCAGTAGACTTTCAACAGAAGAGAGGTGGCACTAGGAACATTCTTTTACTACCAAACAAAAAGAGACCAGTCTCTGACTATTGGTTGAATTCAGATGATAGATTACCATTATGGAAACTAGTAGGTGAAACATACTTCTTTTGGCTTCCTGATACAGCACATTTTGAATATGTTTTCTACATTGGCTAGGCCTAGATTTGATTGTTAATTTCCATCTTTACACCAAGTCGATTATTCTTGGATAAAGGAAAATATAAGGGTATGAAAACTATCGTGCCGGAATTAGATCTATGATCGAAATTGTGTAACCACTTTCTCATAATCAATTCAGGCCAATATCATGCTCTAAAGACAGTACAAGTTATAGTGCTACATGCATATGATCAAGAAAATTGTCAATTCTAATTTCTAGTTTTGGATGCACACATTAGTTCATCCAATTCATAAACAAAAATTGAAATGTAGCAAAAAAAAGAACATAAAATGCAAAAATGTAATATCCAATTTAGATTTGTGTATATGATGAAAAATAAGAATGCAAATACGAAGTAAAGGGATTAAGAGTTATATTACCATCTCAGCAAGTAGATGCGGCACTTGGGCAGCCTCCCTCCGCTCACCCCCTGCCTTAAGCTCACCGGGCCGCATACCACCCGGATCGGCGTCTTCCCGGAGCTCTTCCCCTTCACGGCAAACCCGACCCGCGTCCGCACCTCCACCACAAACCGGATCTCCCGGCTGCGGTACCGGGACCGGATCCGCGACCCGACCGCCTCGTCCACCGCCACCCCCTTTCCGGCGACCTCCACTCGGACCACCGTCCAGTTCCGCCGCCCCTGCTCGAACCCGACGAAGGCTGCCGTCCCGACGTCCACGTCGCCGTCCTCGTCCACCACGCTCACCCGCGCGTCCCCGTCCCCGTACTTCACCCCAATCTTCCCGTTCGAGCTCGCCACCAAGATCCGAGCGGCCACCGCCACGTCGAGCGCCTCGCCGGCGCCGGAAGGTCGGACCGCGAAGGCCGTGGCGTTGAGCGACTCGAGGTGGAACGAGGGGAGCTTGGGCTGGAAGTAGAGGTAGGCGAGGGCGCCGGCGACGGCGAGGATGAAAGCGGCCGCGAGCGCCGCGACGAAGAGGAAGCAGCAGATGCGGCAGCAACAGGAGCGCGCGGATCGCCGGCCGCGGCGGGGCTTTCCCGCCTGGCGGAACGCCGGCGGGAGCTGCTGCCTTCGCGGAGGCGGTCGCAGAGCGGCGGGCAGCGGCCCCGCCGGGTCGCGATATGCCGGCGGCTTCGGGAGCACCCTCGCCGGCGCCACTGCCGCCGCCTGCGGGTGTTTCGAGGTAGGCTTCTCCGCCATGCACTTTATTTATTTATATTATATACTTAATTCTTCAAAAAAACTAATAGAAATCAAATAAACAATTCCACTACGTTTCTGTGGAACAAGTACATGAAAACTCAGACCAACAGTGAGTGATATAAACGCAACAAATTTAATAGAAAAAATACATAAAATGCACAGAACAGAGATATGTATATGTGTATATACTTAAAAATATACAAAAAAAATTGCCAAATTATGTGGAGTTCTAGCGAGTTCGCCGGAAGCCGAGGCGGCGGTTGGCGTAAGGTGAAGAGAGAGAGAGAGCTCCGGTGAGAATGGTAATAATGGCACGAGCACACACAGAGGAGAGAGAGAGAGAGGAGAGAGAAGAGGAGGAGAGAGAGAAAGGTGGTGGTGGCAAGGGGGAGTTGAGGGATGGGTAAGATGATAAAAATGGCGGGGTTTGACGAGCTGAGGTGGTGGGGAACGATGACGTGGCTTCACGCGATTGGATGAAAGGAAGACGATAGAAGAGGGGACCTTCCTGTTATTTTGTCGGTGGCGGATGGGACGACAAAACAATGCATTATATGGGAACCTACCGTTATGGCTCTATTTGATCTTCCCTTCCCCTCCTTCATAAATATAAATATTACTCACAATTACATGTTTTTTATCTATTTATTTATTAGTCAATCATGTATATTTACTCTGTTGAAGTCTGAACCAACTAAAATTGTCATTAATAGGAGTAATTTAATATTGGGGATGGTGTACTAATAATTTATATCATGTGTAGTTAATGAGTGCTCTTAATGGCAACCGACAAGTGTATCACTATAACAAATGAAATGCTGGTGAAGTTATTTATTTTCTAGTATTAGGTTTGGTTGTGCTTGAGAAAATTCACCTGTGGCCTACAAGAAATAACTTGAAAAAAAAATATAGATATATTTTTTTTCTTAATTTTTTAGGATTCAATAAAAGTAAACTTAATTTTTGCATTGATCAAAATTATTTTACAACAACAATAAATATTAAGACAGTGAGGAAAACATTTTTTTTGTAAAACTAAATGGATTACAAGAGAAAAGAACAAATGAAGACAAATAAATGACTAAATCCAGTTGCATTACATCTGTCACAAATATGTTATGTAGCGATGAGAAGAGAAGTATAGTGTCATCATTGGTATTTATTATTGGATGTCACATTCTTCCTCTTCCTCTTCTTCCTCAACTATTTCCTTTGTTGCTTTCCGTATGATTCTGATATTACACAGCCACTGAGAACACTTAAAATTGCACCTCTAAAATGTACTTGTTTGTAAGAGTAAAATTATTATTGCCTTGTGTAATTTGTCTTTACAGGCAGCAAAAAAAAATGGAGTTACTTTATTTTTCTCATCAAACACACATCAATGTGGAAAATATTTAAAAGAAAGAGGCAAAACGCCGCGAACCTAAACGATTTACTAACCCAATTGCAAGATTCCTTTCATGATTGAGGACAGTATTGGATCTCCATGAGAGAGAGAGAGAGAGAGAGAGAGAGAGAGAGAGAGAGAGAGTCATCATGGTTGTTCCTATAGAAAAGAACAAGAATTTTTGTCTTTTTGACTATAGAATTAAACCTAAAGGCCATCATAGGTGCCACATATAAAAGGTAGTAGATTGTTTCTTATGAAGCATCTTTGTTGGCCAGAAGAAAAAAATAAGTATCTGTGTACATGATTATGCAATTCTTGCTCAACTACTGTCTGCAATTGCATGCATATAACTAATCTGATACCACTTCATAAGGCATGTGTCACAGGTGTCCCTATCCCCATTTAGCTCCAATCTTTGCACAATGATGCTAAGTTTCTCAAAGATCAGTGAAGTTGATAAATTTATCATATAAGGTTAATTTATTTTGGATTCATTTTTAAATTAAAATATAATGATGGATACTCATTCGACTAAATCTAATAAAAATTTATTAAAATTCGAAAAGTGCTTTTATCAAATACTAACAATTGATTGTCCCAAAGGAAAAACTTTCTTAACTAGGTAGGGGAGGAGAAAAACATCCAAGTTAATACCACTGTATAATGGTGTTGATTAAAAGAACATCCAAGGAAAGACAAGCTCCATGTTCTTGGCACATGACACACACCTCAATCGTCTTCTTTTTCATCTCATTATTATTTATTTTTTTCACCTCGTCCAAATTGGCAAGAAGCGGCACCGAGAACGATCCAACCATTATGTGTCACAGCCATCATCTCAGTGCATGGACCCACTTCTTGTTACATATAAGGTAAGTATTAAACTATTCTAACTACACACACAGGAGGATAAGATCTCGCTATTCCACCAGATGGCATGTCAATTTCCTCTCTTGTTTTTGGTCATGGACCACACATATGGACTGCAATCACATCTGATATGTTGTTTTCTTCTTCTTCTTCTTCCCTCCTCTCTCTCTCTCTCTCTCTCTCTCTCTCTCTCTCTCCCCCTTAATGTTGATGCGAGAATTGCCTGGTCATAATTATTGAACTGTGTAGCTCTTTAGATAGCACTCAAGAAATAAATATATTTTATGCATGTACAGTTTTATGTACATTGATACGAATGCCAAACTCTTATCATAAATCTGCATTCTGGTCTCCAATGAGCAAATTTTTACATCTAATAAGAGTTAGATCCAAACTCAAACATATAATTGAGCACATAATCGTACTGTATGGATTGCATAGATCCGTTGATCGTGACTGTTTCTTTTTCCTTTATTAATATGATTTACGTATTTTATTATATTGAATTAGAGAGTAATTAATTCATTGAATCATATTTGACTTATTGAATGGATTTAACAGTCAATTCAACTTGACCCACTACCGAAGATTTATTCATCGATCTTAAAATCCTTGGTAGATGAATAAAAAGAATACCTTGATGTGTATCTATAGGAAAAAACGTAATGACTATATAAAATTTTAATTTGTATGTGTGATATTTTACTTGCTATATATAGGTCATATGATTATATTACATTGAACCAATTCAATCCTAAGTCTTTTTTCCTATATTCAATATGAAAATCGGCTCTGACAATAATGGTTCAAACGTTATTCTCATGAATTGAAGTCCCGACCACTGTAAGAGGAGACATAACAAGAACCAAATGGATGACACTAGATTTTGATGTATCATAATGTAATCAGTAGGTTACTTGTGAAATCTTGGCACGTATATCTCCACATGGATCATTCGCTAATAATAATTAATTTGAGAAGTTACTTTTGTTATGTTTAATAATTTAACTAGTTGGTGCTGATTTCAATAAGAGGCAGCAATTTGACAAATAGTAGATAGTTCGAGAATTGCTAAATGATTGAACATTATAACAATTCAGTAATACTATTTTCTGATATTATAATTATTATTAGTTTAATTTTCCTTCTCTCAGCTATAATTTATTTCTAATTTACCCATAAACTCTAATATTACCCGCGTATCTCCTCTCAATTTCCAAATGCTTCTACTTTAGCCCAAATAATACTAACTTTAATTTCAAATTTTAAAATTAAAAATATAAAAAATGAAAACAAAAT
Organism: Pontederia paniculata; assembly: GCA_001647135.1. Taxonomy (NCBI): domain Eukaryota; kingdom Viridiplantae; phylum Streptophyta; class Magnoliopsida; order Commelinales; family Pontederiaceae; genus Pontederia; species Pontederia paniculata. The sequence goes on along the minus strand of LTAE01003987.1, from coordinate 10,601 downwards.
CAGACCACATTTCACCTTATCTTCGCTTTTTTTAAAAAAAAAATCTTTTTTTGATGTTAATTAAACTAAATTAAATAAGAGAGACAAGATATATTTAAAATTTATGCAATTGGGATAAGTGGAAGTTTTTGGAAAGTTTAGGAGAAGTAAGTGGTTAGTGCTAAAGATTAAGAGATAAATTAAAATAAGTTTAATTAAAGGAAGAGAAATGGAATTAGCCCTATCATTTATTGGACATATTTATCCCGGAAGCACTGGATGCCAGTGTAAAGCAATATGACACATTATATTTTAGAGTCATCAAATTTAAACTTTTACGGTACTCCTCTCAGATTAAATCAATTAATGCATAATAACCTATTTTATACTCAGAGAAAATGCAGCTGTAAAGCAAACAAATTCAGCACATGTATTATGTTCCATAAGGCCATAAAGATGATTATGTCATGGAAACCATAAAGGTGATTGTTTATCTTCTCTTTTTGTCTTTTTTTTCTTCTTCTTTCCTTTTGATCAAATAGCTCACTTAAAAGCATTATGCTTCATAGTTAAAATTTAACTAAGTTGTCATTATGCTGCTTTTTTTCTACATAAGAACAGTGTTTTGTTAGGTTAAGCATGACATGTTGGTTGTTGAGTCCAATCTGCTAGTTGATCAAATTAACAAAGATGGCCGACTAGAATGTTAAGACCCACAAATGAGTGGTGCTGTTTTTTTTTATTTTTTATTTATTTTATGAAAGGAGGAGATCTTGATGGACCAATAAGATCAGCTTTAACTTCATTCTCGTCGTCATACAAGATTCCTTGTTCCTTTTTTCGGTGGAATTTATCTTCTTTATTTCTAATGAGTTCGTGCTAATCACATAAGCTAGGCCATAAGTACTTTGTGAAAATGTCACACTAAGATAATATTATTTTATTAAATTTGATTGGACTGAATGATTTATCTAATATCATCTCACTATTATATAAATATTCTTTAACACCTCACCTACCAACAAAGTGTTTTGGTAAGTAAAAATTTGAGATTCTCAAATTTTGATGAATAATTTAATTTGATAGATTAATTTTAATTATGTTGAATGAACTAATAAGTAGGTTTCAATTGGTGTTTAAATAAAATATGAGAATAAAAAATAAAAAATATATTTTTAATAAAGATAAATTTTAGATGAATTTAAATATTATAGCAATATTTTTTTTATTTTTTATGAAATACAAGATAGTAAAATATTTTATTGCAAAATATATTTAAATAGTAGAAAATTCATCACACGAATAATATAAAAAATACATTACAAAACTTTTAAATCTCACATTTAATATAGTAAAATACTTTCATAAAAATAATTTTAAAAAATAATGATGCAATTAATAATTTTATACTTATATTAGTAAGGTAGCATAAAACTAAAAGTTTCTATTTAAAAATAAAATTTAAATTTAAAATTGATTAATGAAAAAATAGTAAGAAAGGAGATAAAAGAGTGAAGAGAGGAAAAAAAAATAAAAAAAAAAGTTGGTTCCAAAATTGCATAAATGCTCGAGTTCAATCTAGCGTCACGTGACAATAGGTTTCAACCTCGGTTATGAAACTGATGTTACCGAACACCATGTCGTCTGACAGAATCGAGTGAAACATGATAAGGACCAACTCATATTATGGTCTTGTTCTACTTATCAAACACAATCAAAAGATTAAACTAATAGAAAGAGCAATATTTTTCTATATATATTCTAACAAGGTTGAATGGATGATCAAAATCTCAACTATAATTTTTTTTCACATATAACTTCAAACTATAAATTTACCAATTTTAGTCTCCAAACTTAATTGAATTTGCCAATCTAGTCCTTCCGTTAAACTTCATAAAAAAAATTGTTAATTTTTATTAATTATAAAATGATAATTTTACCCTTTTCTTTTAAATATTAAAAATATTAGAAAAATAACAACTTGATCAAAACATTTCATAATTATTAAAAAACATTATTAGATAATATTTCTATCCTTACTTTATTTATTTTTATACAGTTTTTTCATTATATTAAAAAATTTAAGGGTAATATGGTATTTCATAATTATTAAAGGTTAACTTAACATAATTTTGGTTGAAATCTAATGGAAGGACTAGATTGACAAATCAGAATAAATTTGGAGATTAAAATTGGTAAAAGAATATATTCAACTATTTGAATTTAACTATTTTTTTTGCGAAAAAAGTTATAGTTGAAGAGTGTTAGCGAAAATAACTATTTTTTTTGCAATTGTCACTATTTGAGGTTTTGCCTAATTAATATGAATATACATGAGTTATGTCTGATTACTATGGATGAGACTTTAAATAAAAGAATATATTCAACTATTTGAATTTGATATTTGCTTAAAGAAAATATTGCTTAATCTAAAATCTCATTTCTATGAAATGATTATACATAATCTTTGTTGGTCAATTTGCTCAGAATAGTGTAGAGTTCATCTAATCATCCAAAAAAGAAATCATATACATTCATGTCATATATATACATATACTGTAACTCCCTAATTTTCCGAATTCCTAAAATGTTCCTATAACCAATTCAGATCCATAATCCATATGAATCCCTCTAATTATTATTTCATATTATACATTATCTCTGCCATATATCCCAAGAATCCACATAGCCGGCCTTAATCCTCCTCCCTCTCTTGTTGCCTCTCATCTAAAGGAAAATTCTTTTCCCCTCTTTTTCTCAAGGTGAGTCATTTGTTTCCTCTCAATTGTGATGAGCATCGCTTAATTGGGGGAAATCACATGAGAAGGTGAAAATGAACCAAGGACGGGAGAGCATCATCCAAGAGAAGGATCGTCACCAGTGAACGCAAGGACGGATTGACGAAGAATGAGACATTTGAGCAATCGGCAAAAATGTGTGTACTTTGGTGGATCTCTTATAGATACAAAGTTTGCATAGATGAGAATGTCTTAGGAATCTCGCAGGTTTATGTCTGTGAGTTTCTAATCATGTATCATGCCATAGTTCTCTAGTTAACATACTAGAATTTTTTGATATATCGAGCGATCGTTCTAGTTTTTCATTGATCTATTGATGTTTATACTAGTTTTTCTTTTATCATGTATCAGGAACTTGTATAGAATTTACTTGGATCTATCGAATGACTGTGTTAGATAGGATGTTCATGTTCCATGTATTTAAGCCTACAAATCACTAGTCTTGATATAAATATTATCTCTGTAAGAATAGATTTGTAATCGGTTCAATTTCGAGTTCAAAAATTGAGTTTTTTCCTCACTCGTGTCGAACAACAACTTCGTCGAGGCCTGTGATGCAACTATCACAACCCATGATAAAGTCCATCAAGCGGTTCTGCACGCGGTCACAGTCATACGCTCATGTCATAGTCTATGACCAGCAAATTGTGTGCAATCTCAGTTGTGACATCCATGTCACGACTTGTGATCAACTAATTGTTAATGATCGCATTTGGATATGGTTGTGATACCCCAATCACGGCCCGTGAACTACACTTCATGCAATGATCGTGTTCAATCACGATCATGACGCTCAAGTCACGATCCGTGACAAGCACCTATAGAAGGATAGCATTCGACCATGATTGTGACACTCAAGTCACGGCCCGTGATGAATCAGCTAGAAATGTTTGTGTTCGGTCACGACTCATGAAACCCAAGTCACGGCTCGGGATGAACACTCATGAAAGGATGGCTTGCGGCCACGGTTATGACACATGAGTCACAACTCATGACGAACGTATCTAGAGACTAATGCATCTGACACGATCATGACACCAAAGTCATGGTTCGTGACTATCGCAACCTGAAGAGACTGTGTTCGGTCACGCTCATGTCACGACTTTTGAAATCACGGCATGTGAAATATTTTTTCATGGTTTGTGACTTACATGTTTCTATCTAGTTGCACATCGTTTCACTCCATTAGCGGTGTAGATGTTTACTAATGTTTATATTGCTTATATAACATACTATTGTGATACGGCAAGGACCTACATTAGGTATTCACATAAGGGTAACAAGATTAAATATTAGGGTGCCATGTGTACCATTATGGGAGTTACCATGTACTAATTGTTTAACACCATTAAAGGTCGATGGTTTAGTTGCATGGCCTCATTTTGCTCTTGTTGCACAAACTGCTTCCCTCCCTGCAACAAATAGGATACCCAAGCATCCTCCCCACATGGTGGACCCATCTTTATCGCGGTCGGTAACCCCATTGATACTACTATATTATTATCATGGCGACCCATAGTGAAAGTTAAAGTGAATGTCATTATTAAGAGATTCATACCATTTATCGAAATGAGCATAAAATCACTATTAAAATGTTAATGCAATAAGTCTAACCTAAACACTTATATATCATCTAGTATATTGAAACAGGGCAAGGCCTTGTAACATAGAATCTGATTGTAAAATAAGTAACCCACTGATTTCGAAAAAGACAACAGAGGGAGTGAATTATGTAGGATTTCTTATCATTACTATGTTGTTACCATATTTTCATTCTATCGAATTTGACTTGTTTTATAGCTACCCATTATCACCATTATTGTTTCTAAGAAAAGGACCGATAATGTGACCCTGGAGTGTTATTATTTATCGTTTGGACTTACCGAATCGATTTTCATTGAAAACACTATTTTAAAGAATGTTTATTAAATTTGAGTTATTATTTGTCTCTTTGCTTAAATTGATCTATCATTTCATATTATATCGACATAGAGACATTGTTATCGATCTCTATTACTTTTGAAGTCCATTTGATTTGACTCATCATGATTCATACATATCGTCATTATCGTTTTGTATTAGTATCATGTTAGTTATAATCATTCTATCATTATGTTTATTCTATTAAATTTATATCTACTTGGTCTTACACACTGGTGTAGAAGCTCATGCGATATTATTTCCCTTGTATTTGAACATGCAGGTAACTTATCCTGTAGTAGATGGCTGTGATGGTGGCATATGCGACGACAAAGTGCTTGTAATGATGATGATGCAATGTACATGTTTGAATCTTAGTGATATTTTATTTGCTTTTAGAAAAGTTATAATAATTTTTGAAATCATGTAGTGTTCATTTGATGCATTAGGTTTATGACACTTATTATATTTATTCGGACCTCCATTTTAATTTGTTTACTAGGATGATTTTCTTTCATTCCATAAAGTCTTCTGCTTTCATATTATTCTCATTGACTAGTCAATGTAGTCAAGATTGTGGTCAACATAGTGTATTGTTGTAGTGCCTCCAAGTTCGTATTCGATATATCTAACAATCCCAAATCCATATCCTGTCACGTGACAAAATATGAACTTGGAGATGCTTATATATATATATATTCACTTTATATCTTAGGGATGTAGAGCAAATTTCACAAATTAATGATATGTGTGTGTTCTTGTAGATAATAATCTTCGTTATCCTCTTGCTTCTTGGATACTTAAGTCAGATCGACTTCCCAACTTGGGATGATCTTTTTGTAATTGCAATTCTTTCTCCTAACCATAATTAGATCTTTAACAATTAGATATCAATACCATGAACATTATTAAGAGATTCATATCATTTACATAAATGAACATAAAGACACTATTAAAGTGTTAATGTGACAAGTCTAACCTAAATACTTATATATCACTTAGGCCATGTTTGACATGACAAAAAAATAGATTATGGTATAGCGTTTAGCATTTTGACTTAGTCAAAACACTTGTTAACATGTTTGGTAAGTACAAAAAAGAGTAGCGACAAGCGACGAACTGCAAGCGTATTGAGACACTTGAACACCCAACGTCTGGAGGTTCAAAAGTAGCGCATGGAAATTTATTATCTAATATACCGTTTCTAATGCATATAATAATGTAAATAATTTAAAAGCTCTCATATGTCCATTTGAATCATTTAATGCTCATAAGCTAATTCAAACATTTTATTTATCAAACACATTTATTGCTAGACCACTAGTAGCTAATCGCTAAGCGCTAATCATTATTCATCATTTGAGCTGCTATCCTCTAATCATACCGCTACTAGCTAGTTAAATCGCTAATCATGTCAAACAGAGCCTTAGTCTATTGCAACAAGACAATGCCTCGTAACATAGGATTTGATTGTAAAAAAGGTAATCCACTGATCTTGAAAAGATAATAGAAGGAGTGAATCATGTAGGATTTTCTTTTCATTATTCTATTGTTATCATATTTTCATTCTATCGAATTTGACTTATTTTATGGCTACTTCTTATCAACCTTGTTGTTTCTAAGGAAATGAAAAATAATGTGGCCTTGGAGTGTTACAACTTACTGTTTGGACTTACCAAATCGATTTTAATTGAAAACACCATTGACTTTTGGAGTTCATTCCTTATTGTTTGATCTTACCGTTTAAAGAAGGTTTATTAAATTTGAGTTGTTATTTGTCTATTTGTTGAAATTGATCTATCATTCCATATTATGCCGACATAGATTGTTATCGATCTCTATTGCTTTTGAAGCCCGATTGGTCTAACTCATCATGATTCATATGTATCGTCAGTACCATTTGTATCAGTATCACGTTAATGATCATCATTTTATCTTTAGACGGTATCTTTCTCGAAACAAACTAAAAGGAAAAGAAAGATGAAACAGAACAACTAAGCCCTTTCGGGGGCTACTACCGTTCAGAATTTGACCATAACAAAATTTCTGTCTATACCAGCATTATAATATCATATTGGGGAGGGTGTTTATTCTATTAAATTATTTCTACTTGTGCTTTACACACTGGGTGTAAAAGCTCGTCGGATATTATTTTTGTTCTATTTGAATTTGTAATGATGATGATGCAATGCACATGTCCGAATTTTAGTAATATTTTATTTGATTTTAAAAAAGTTGTAATAACCTTTAGAACCATGTAATGTCCATTTGATGCATTAGGTTTATGACACATATTATATTTATTTGGACCTCCGCTTTTATTTACTAGGATAATTTTTTTTTCATTCAATAATCTTTTGCTTTCATAATATTTTCATTGACTAGTCAATATAATCAAAATTGTGATCAACATATTATATCGTTGTAGTATTTCCAAGTTCGTATTCTATATATCTAATAACCCCAAATTCATGTCCTAGTCACGTGATAAAATACAAACTTGAAGATACTTATATATATATATATATATATATATATATGAAAAAGTGTTGTTTGTTATAA
>LTAE01003986.1:0-13670 GCA_001647135.1 Pontederia paniculata | reverse complement strand
TTAATGACATATATATATATATATATATATATATATATATATATATATATATTAAAATGTATGTACAACGTTATAATATAGTATGCACTCATAGGTCATGCTAATAAGTTTGTATAAAATGTGAGAAAAAAATGATTGTTATAATTTACAACGTTATATAGAGAAATGAAAATAGAAAATGCACAATAATAACAAGTTAAAAACAATTTAATATTAAATGCAAATATTTTGGGTACTTACTGTCGTCACTCAAATGAAAGAAATGAACATCAAGTTTTTTATCTTACATGAAACTTTAATTATGCAACCAGATCAAACTTTTTACCTATTAATTCATGCATCTATATCCATGGGAAAATGAATTGTCACACTAGTGTTTTACGCTATTGAGAGATTTTTTTTCTTAGAAGGGAGACCATGAAATTCTAACATACGGAATTAAAATAGAAACGGAAAGTTTTAGAAGGGACAAGTAAAATCCTAAAAAAAATCATATTATATCCGACCCAAAAATCGACTTAAAAAATTGATAGTTCAAATTCGGATTAAAAATTGATATAAAAAAATCACCCGATTAGATTAGGGCTCCTTACGAAAAAAATAAACCCAAACCAAAATAATCATTTGTATTTTTTATTATAATTAAAATATACACTCCTATTTTTTAAATAACATTTCATATTTGTTATTGTTTTTCGCTCAAAAGTTATTAGGTTGAATTTTTAATATTTTGATATAGTTAAATTGAGCACTATTTGTGTTATAAACTATTTTGGTGCCATTGAGCATGAAATTAGCTAATATATTGAATTATGATGACATAATGTTTTCTTGTAATTAGATTGAAAAGTTAAATTTTAGATTTTGATTATAATTTCATAGTTATCGATAATTTTGATATGGAAAATTTTATATTATACTTTTTTTATTTTAAAATAATATTGTCTTAAACTAGGGGCCCAATAAAATGCAATAGTATTTATTCTTTTTCCTTAGGTGACTTTTTATGCTTCAAAAATTTTCTAAATTTTATAAGTCAATTTTTTGGATGCGAAAAAAGTCACCCGACCAAGAATCACTTGACCTATAAAAAAACTCAAACAAATTACTTGCCATTATATTACAATCTTATAAATTTTAATGGATGTGTACCTTATTTAAGTGGGTTACATCGTGTCTCGCATTTTATGGACCGTTAGATTTAAGATGTGCAGTTAAAAATAATTATTATATTTAATATTTATATTATTTATTTATTTTAATCACAAATTTAGGATCCAATGATTCAAAATGTAGGGGACAATACTCTACTTAAAATAAGATAGACCTTCATTAAATTCCAATCTTATTATAAAAAAAGTTATTGTTTAAGAAAACCCAAAAGTAAGTATCATGGATATCTACTCACAATTTTTTTTAAAAAAAGTGAGGACCATGGATGCATGGAAGTTAGTTGCCAATACTTAGATATATCTTTATTCCTTGGTTCACCAAATAAGCAGCTAACACAGCAAACATACTTTTTATTAACATATCCAAAGCAATACATCGTACCGGCAAGGAATGACCGTATGAATTTAAATAAGAACCCACGTCCAATACTTAAAAGGAAGAAAGCTCTTGTGGAAGTTAGTGTGAGGACCATGGATGCATGGAAGTTAGTTGCTGTGCTGTTTCTGCAAGAGCATCTTGTATAGTATAGTACACCACATATGTAGTTTAATTACCAGCCTGCACTAGAAAAAAGTGGCAAAGGATTTTGGTCAGCTTGTGATAATGCAAGGAGGATGGCTGTGTTTGCAGCAAGAGACATGCCCATATGCTCTGGTGTGGCATGTAGGCCTGTGTGCCAAGCATCACCTGTGATTCAATCTTCCAAAAGAAAGATGAAAAGGGGGGGGGAGCAAACATATATCAGAGATGAAGACCATGTTCTGTATCAGATAGCTTACAAGGTTTTAGCCCAACCCAGAGATACAAATCCGGATTTGAGTTCAGTTTTATGCCATAAGTTCCAATCCAAAGACAAATATATCAGGAATTGTCTCAAGACATGACAGCACTAATATATATGGTTAGCCTTTACTTGCCTGAAGAACTAATGTCCCTTCCAGAATCCAGAATAAAATGTGTGCACCCACCACTGGACATGGATAAAAAAAAGAACAAGGTTAGGGTCCATCACCAGAAAGAGGCAGTGTACTGTATGTTTCTACTGATGACCCATTGGTAACTCAAAGAGCCATTTAATTATTCATCCTGCATTTTGTTATGGTCTTGCAACCAAGGAAGTGAACTGTCATGGAGGGCTCTTTTGGGCAGAGTGGGTGTGCTTTCTTCCAGCACTCTGCCTTTGATAAGTTTCATTGTGGCACCTTTTAGGAACATCCAAACTCTTGTTTAACATTGTGATGTATGAATGTGTATTTTGTGTCTACTATTGAAACTTTAAAGTTTCAGTGCTTGTGCAGTTGCCCTCCCATCTTCCAGAATTGTAAAATTTATCTTGTGAACTACCAACTTTTCAAACATATCTTACAATCTTTTTATTGTAAGTTAGAGTTTAATAAGAAAACACTTTGATTACCTGGAAGTCAGCAACAATGAACTAACTAAAATATTTGTGCTGTTAGCCCCCAATTGATGGCCATCTTCTTCCATGGACCTTGATTTAATTTATGCTTCAACTCAAGTCATAATGACTTGAGCCCCAATAAGAAAATGTCAAATGATCAAAATCTGGAAGAATTTTAATGCTTCGAATGGGATTCGTCGGGTTAAAACTGAAAAAAGAAATCCATCTGGACTTGTTCTTGTGCCTCCCCTTCAGATCCTACCCAGATTGTGATAGACTTCACTACAGTAGTTAAGACAACCTACCTGGCATATGTGGTCAAGTTTTGAAGCTTGATATGCTTGCTGCCTCATTATATAACATGCATGAAAGGTAGTGAAAGAGAGTGATCAGTGGAACTTGCCTAAAATCTATGTGAACCTCTGTTTAATCTCTATGATTGTCTGCAGCCTTTGTCTGTTAAATGGTGTTGCTCCATGAAAATTGCTTAGGCACTAAAAGCTAAAAGGATGAATCTCCATCAAAAGGTAGCATCATGTGCTCTCATGATAATGTACTGTCCTTGATAGTAGCTCATGAATCCAGTGATCGAATTGCAGTCTTCTTTTTGTTATCTAAAACTATTTGATAATTGATTAGATTCTGCTTCTCTATATTGATGCACATGAGAAATGTACAAAGTTACCAAACCATTCATGTGTTATCAAGTGTAGTTGAACAAACAGGTGTAGCAAAACAGTATCTAAGCTGTAAGCATCTCAAGCTAAAACTATAAATAGTTGCTTAAATACAGACAAAATTTAGTTTCCCTAGCATTAGAAAAACTGTGAAGGGACAACTCGAGAAATAAATGATCAGTTAATAAAAAAAAATTAAGCATTGATATTTTGACAGATTGCACTACAGCAATTGCATTGCTTAAAAGTAATACATGTTAGGAATATGTTCTTATCTCTGATACTCCCTGAATGGTAGAAGAAAACAATTGTAGAACTCTTGTATCTGTGGTGAAGCACATGCTACTGCCGTGTACTCAGAATTATTGTCTGGATCATTTGCTCAAAGAAATTTGTTCATTTTACAAATTCGATCTGCTTTCGGTCCTTGATTTTCCCTTGTTATGGAGGTCCACATCCAAAGTACCAATTTCTGCAGATCTAGTTAGTGACATAAGCATAGGACTGCATAAAGGGTTCTAAAACCACGCATTACAATTAACCCAGGGTTGATTCCACCAGCATCAGGCACTTAGCAGCAATTGCATTCAGTAATCAATTTGGTTTCAAGTCTTAACCTTCATACTCCTCCAATAAGTTACTGCATCCACATTGGACTTCCGGACCCGTCCTAACAAAAGGATAAAAAATTATGACATCAACAATGACAAAAAAAAAAATGAACGCTGTTATAAAGTAGAAATGTACAGAAATATAATTTGATACATACCTAATATAGATATACAGATGCACATATACATACACATATCTACATGTACATGGATATTTGGACGATATATTCACATGAATAAGATTTCCTCTACAGATCTGGAGTATATAAGTAAAAGTAAAAAAGGTACAGTAAGTAAAGAAGGGGAGACATATATTTCCCATTACACTGCAATTGCTCAGACAGAAATAAATTGCAGATGCCATGTTACCCATTCCCCACCTATTTCTGTATCCACATGAATGCCATGTTACTCCTACCACAGCTTTGTAAACAAGGACAAATAGATGATGGACCCAGAAAACATAAAATTGTAGCAAACCAACAGTTTCGCCTATGAAACTGCTAAGACATGGCAACAACTTCAAAATTGATGGCTACTTTTCCTCTTGCTTTTATAAATCTGTGTGAACCTCCATTGAAACAAATAGTGATTGTTAATTAATGAAAGCAGAATGAGATTTAGGTTGCAGAAGACCTACAAACGAAGTCTATCTGACATGAAATCTTGTTCATTCAATAATATCATCACCTTCGCGCACATTAAAATCCTATGATGCATGCGCATGTGAAGTAAGCCATAAAGATGCTTTGTGTCTATGTACTTCAAAATGCAAAACGTTACAAGCAGCAAAGATGTTGCATATGGATCAAGAATAGTGAAAATGGAAAAACAAGCATATCTGCTGTCTGCAGAAGAGGATTAATGCAGAAGATAATGACCTCCACATTTACACGAATATCCTTGCTGAAATCAGTGACAAACTATAAGTTGTAAATAGTTAAAGCAGAAAATACATGCTGCAAGTTCTAAACTTCATTCTAAAGACAGAACCTAGCCACTTTTTTTATTGAGGGAAAAGGATGATGTTAATCATCCAAGCCATTCATTCCATCATGAATAAAAGTTGATTAACCTAGCCACATTTTGTACCTCTATAAATTTGACTTGTTGTATGTCCATTATTAAGATTTTGATCAGATTATTGTTTTCCAATAGAATAATGTATTTAGCTCACGCTACTGAACCACATCTTCCAACTTAAATGTATGTAGGAACAATCTATTACACTCAGAACGAAGGAAAACATTTATCCACGCTCACTAGGAATTACAGTTACAGTTTTCATTTCTTGTTAGACTGTTAACTAGGATTTACGCAAAGCTTCAGACAACCCTTATCTCTTGTACTAATAAGGGATCGTCTTAAGTAGCAGAAAGTTATCTCTGCTTTGATATCGATAGGCGTTTATGATAAATTTATGATATGTCATCTTAACTGATTGATAGGCGAAAACTGAGGACCCAAACCAACTGAGTTCGTACAGAAATGTTTCTAGCTTGTGCATGAAGGAAGAAAAGACAAATCATGTGTTACAAGTATAAAACGCTTCATGGTTATCACTATTGTCCCATATGATTAAGATTCTGATTGATGCATCTTGTTTCAATCCATAGACAGAAAGGCTTTTAAGAATCTTCTTTGAGCTGCTGACAAAGATTATGAAACATACTTAGGTGCCTACCACGAGTGGACCTGTAAAGGTGACTGGCAGAATGTGCTCTAAAATGTCATCCATTTTCGACAAACAAAATTGTTCAGACAGTAATATATCTAACAACCAAACAATTGTCCCAGAAACAAAACTGTGAAACTTGCCTATCTTCTAGGCTTCCTACCAGTATTCCTATGTTATATTGATACATTCATGTACTTCTTGACAATAGAAGACAACCTTCATGATATAATATGTATGAAGCAACCATGAAAACAGAATCAAATTTCCTTCAAATGTGTGGTAGTCTCATACCAAGACCATGTTACAAGCTAATGAGCGGCTTTGCATTACAAGCAGCTGTCTCACTTGTAAACATCCCTAGAGATGCCTAAGTTTTGGTTGCCTACTGGACCATCTAGTACCAAAGATACAGTATTAGGCATTTGAAATAAATGAATATATACATATATAGGGTATTTGGATTATCTTTTAATTGTATAAAGCCATAACAATATAGTGTCTCATTTTTAAAAAAAAAGAGGTTAGGAAATACATTGAGGGAAAAACAACAGTATGACACAATTCAATGGTCATAAATTTACATAACATAAATATCGCGGTGATATATATCATTTGCATACACATTTTATGGATTGACAAAAAATCATATACTGACAATTTATAATATTTAAAAGGTGGTAAATGATATGGACTTATGGCTGCATGTGCCTATACTCCCCTCCTTTCTAGCTGGGGAAAGCTTAGCATACCAGGAAACATACTGTACATCTCTATGTGCAATATTTTAGAGGTGGAAAATAGTATGGAACTATGACAAGTTAAGAACATATGAAGTATCTAACTCAAAAACCAAGGTACGTATCTATTTTGAGGGTCAATATACAACGTACTAAGTAATTGATGATGCTATTAACTTGAAGTGACTATTAAAATGCCATGTCCTTGGAGCTCACAGTAGACATCCAGGAAATTAGGAGGAATATTGTAAATTGTTTATGGAAATTTGGCGAGCTGATAACCAATTCATTTCTGCTAATAGCAGTACGTGTTCGAATGGATGACTACATGCAAGGAGACATACTTTTTTATGTAATGCAAACTGGAATATATTTCTCATGTGACTTAATGTTTCATGAATACAAGACAGACAAACTATTATCAATGTAGCAGGAAAGAGTGAAGCTGTTGGGGTATTATGGCTCATGTTTCTTCAGTTATTACTAACGCACAAAACAGGATCGTCTATTTATTAGGTAAACTAAACCAAGACAACCTTTCGGTCAAGTAACACTGAAGCAATTATTTTGAAGAGTCCTAATGTAATGTCAATGAAATTATTAGTATTGATCATAGCTTAAATATAAATAATCAACATACTGATTACTATATAGGATTATTAATTTTAGAGGTCAGTTAATTTTATCATGGATTAATTGCTATTAATTATCCAACCTTAATAAGATTACATAAACTAAACTAGTCTTTCGTAATGTTATTAGCCAATCAATTAGTTCTTGAATAAAGAATATATATATATATATATATATATAGAGAGAGAGAGAGAGAGAGAGAGAGAGAGAGAGAGAGGAAAGAGAGAGATTAATTGTGAACCACACCACTAACTTATTTAGACTTCCACCTCCCATTATCTTACAAATATTATAAAAAATAAGAATTGTTGAAGCTTGTACGCTAGCAGCATGTCCACCTTTTAACGAAGTATGTGGAACCTTCATGGTCACCTTCTGCACCTCTCACAAGCTAAGCCTTTCTTTCGGCCTTGGGACGGCCACCTCTCGTCGTCTCCGGTCTGGATTCAGTTGTTTGGTCTCTCCTTCGAGTTGGGAAGCCAGGAGGCGATTATGAAAATTACATCCTATATTGGCTCCCCTCTCAAGATTGACGAACCTTCTTCCTTGAAAGCTCGGCAAGGAGAGAGTGAGGGTTTGTGTAGATATCGATCAATCTAAACCAGTCAAATAAGGTGTGTGGATCCGACAGCCGGACGGTGACCGTTACTTTCGGTGTGTACTCTATGAAAATCTACTAGTGTTTTACTTCTGATGTGGTCGGATAGGGCAGAGTGTTTTACTTCTTATGCGACCAACCACATTTCTGAGGCACAGCTCCCAAGATCCAATATGGATCCGGTCGGAGTCCCCTTCCTCTTCAAGAGTTAAGATAAACTCGGATGGCTCTTTCACAAGGGTAGGAGAGGCTGGGGGAGCAAGATTTATTATTCGAACCAACTCTGGTAGGTGTCGTTCTGCAGGGGCACTTCGACATGATGCAACATAATGCTGGAAGCAGAGGCGTGGGGGGTGCTCGAGGGCATTAAGAGGTGTATCACAAAAGGATATCATTTAGTGGAACTGGAATCAGACTCTGCAAACTTGGTGCAGCTTATAAATGAGAGAGTTAGGTCTCCATGGCGCCTATGGAGCATCATTAGCGAAATTCAACAGCTTTCTAAAACTTTTGTTACATTTTCATGTAATCATTGTTATCGCCAAGCGAATCGTGCAGCAGACTACCTAACGAACCTGGGATGGGAGTCGGAGGAAACAATTTTTGGGATAAAGGTCCCCCTCCGAGCCTCCGGGACATTTTGTATTCGGACTCATGTGGTCTTTTGATTAATAGATAGTTCCTTTAATTAAAAAAAACATAAACTGCCACCAAAGATTATTTTGTCAACTTACCATGCGAAAAAAGCTAGCATGTGTTATAAGATAAAATGTAGACATGTCTACTCTTATCTCTTAATAGGTAACTAGTTACTAGTGGCCGAACAAGATAAAAGAGAGGAAAATAAAAATCCTCTTTTACTCTTGTGCTACTGCCTACCAGAAGGAAGTAAAAGAAAAAAAAAAGAGGTTGTCGGCTGCAAAAAGAGGGAAATGATAGAGAAAAAAAGACTCAAACAAATGAGGTATGTAAGGATGGATCCATAATTTTATATTTGTAATTGATGATTCTTTTGTCCTTGATAAATTTTCAGATTATAGATATAAGTGTTATGTGGTCAGATTAGAAATTAAGACTGGGTTATTAATTAGGATTTTAGAGATGGATATGGAATCATAGAAAAAAAAATATGATTTTTGCATGTCAGTTTATTTAGCTGAAACCTTGACATGCTAATAAATTATCTTACCTTACTACAAAATGTATGAAATTTGCGCGACTTTATTCTCTTTAAGCCTAGTTATTATAGAACCTAAGTTTATATAAAATAGAAATCTTTAGAAAAAGTTATTCACCAAATACTGAACATTTGTCTTGCCCTCCAAGAAAATTAGTAGACTTAATTAGAAATTATACTACAAATTATATACTTATAAACACTTGTATATGATAAATTTAAGTGAGTTAAGGTTCTAATCTAAGTAGAATTAACAGAAAATGATATATATATAGAGAAAGTTCTAATAATAACGAGTGGTGCATGTCAACTTTCCGAATTTCTGATATATGATTTTAAAATTGGTCAATGCGGACATTTCTATGAATGAACTATAACAAAGAAAATCTGAAATAAATATATATTAAACTACGGAGAGTCTAGTTTTCACTGAAGTTATTTTCATAAAATTTGGAAAGTTGAATTAGAAGTTACAAATTAATATTCTAGTGTCTATCAATATGTTAAGAGTGTGAATCTTACTTGCTTAATTAATCATATCGTGATAATTACTACAAATTATTTATTCAGTAACAAATTTTCATAATTTGAGTTAGTTGTCTTTATAATACTCTTCTTTCCAAAATAAACAAACTTATTTAGTTCCGAGGTATAGTTCACTATATACTTTGTATATACAACCAAAATAAATTAATGACTCAAGCGTTTCAACTGATTAAATGCACATATACCTTGTCTTATTTATATTATATGTGTTATCTTTATTTGTCATTTATATATCTTGTATTTACCTTGTCGTTTGTTGCTATTGAATATCACATGCCTATATAATTATCTCTGAATTAGTAAGTTGGTTTCTTCTATCATATGTATTCACCCTTTTGAATTCGATATGACTAAGATTGTGATATGTGTTGATCACGCTTATATGCTTAGGAAAAGATTATGATATACATAAAATGTGATTTACATGATGTGCAATTGTATTCATTTGAATGTCTGATCAATATGATTCAGAATCTAATATGGGCTATACGTAACTGATATGATTGAATCATCCATATGCATATGTTTGTATCATGTATATGCGTGAATAATGATTGGAGCTAAGTGCTACATCATTGGTCACGATGGGAGCCAACTCAAGAATCACAACCCACCAGTCTGATATGTTATCTAATAATGGGATGAGGTAGAATGGCGCCAAGTGTCATGCGGAGCTATATGGATCCCTAGGAGTCATCTCTAGAATCCATTTTATCGCTTTTTGATTTGTTCCCCGGAGCGGATGATTATACAAATTGGTCAACTGGTGATCTGTGCATACATATGTGAATGTTGTATACATGCATTCATGCATAAATGTGGATATGTTTGTGTGTTTTGAAAGGGTTATCAAAATATGTGCATATACTTACGTGATCTAATGTGAACGATTTTATATAGTTTTATGTGTCAAGTTCATATGAATACTTGAATAGTAAATCATGTCCTTATATATGTATTTTTATATTCTTATGGAGTCTTATATATCAATCTATCAAGTGTTATATGTTTTATTATTGTTATGTTTACTTATTTGTTAGTCCTACATACGAGCCTAAGCTCATGGAAAAATATGTATATATGTGTGCATTCATGTACACATATATACATATATCAGGCAAAGGGTAATTTGCCTTGGATCCTAGAGGTTGAACACAAGGGTGATCGATGCTCATGACATAGTTGGCACATGAAACGGAGTCTTGGAGAAACTTGCAAATATTTTGGTCATAAGGTTATTTGCATATTTTACTATTAAGGTACAAAAATGTAATTGATAATACATGTATTAATATTTGCTTAAAGAAGGATAATTTGTATTATAAGGCAAATGCTCTAAAATGTTACTAGTTTATTCTATTTCTTTGTAAAGCTTTGATCTTATTAAATTTTGATAAATGTCAATCACGACGACCAGCTTCTCGAGTTGAAATTAACACTTTCGTGCCTATTGCTTGTTGCTTCAAAACTATGCAGTTTTCGTTGGATTGAGGTCTGGGTTGTTACAACTAACTCCTATACAAGATATCTCAATTGATGTCAACTCTTCCTCTTAATATATATTTCTACCAAGAAGTTGTTGAGATATTAACAATTCCCAATGGAAAAACTTCCAAATATGGCAAATGCAATAAAAGGGGCCCCTCTTGCAATGTATTCATTTTTACCAAAAAAGGTTCCAAGGATGCTATAATTGTACAATCCTATTGTCAAATAATCACACACCTAAAAAGAACATAGAAAAGAATGGTCAAGCTAGATAATAATACCATTGAGTACTTAAAAACAAATCACTGAAACTATTTATAAATTTGGAAAGATATGGAAGATTTTTCATTTGGATGACTAACATCCCTCCATTACTAGTAGTTTTATGAAGTAATACAGGATGCTCTCTCTCTCTCTCTCTCTCTCTCTCTCTCTCTCTCTNGAACTAATTGTTCTACATCAATAATATATATTCAACATCAATACTAATAGATAGAGTGAAAGTTTGATAATGATCATAATCAATCCATCAGTTAATATGAAAAAGAGGCTCTCTCTCTCTCTCTCTCTCTCTCTCTAACTCTTGGAGAGAAGTTCCTAGTAAAGTGTCATCAGTGTTGCATTACTTATGGTTCACTTCTTACCTTTAAGAAGATCAATTTACCAAATTTAAATTCCTCTTATTGCTTTCTTCCTAGATTAATGCCAGGATATGGGATGATCAAAGTAAAAATCCTCAAAGCTAACTGATCGTGTATGTCACAAAAGGCAAAATATCATTTTCATACTAACGTCTGTAGTCCACCTCTATGTGTGCATCATACAACAACATGAGTTAAATGCTTATACATTCCCATGCTCGTTAAGAAGTCATATATTATTTGTCTCATTTAATGCTGTTTCATTCTCTTATTTTTTGTCAGTGGATTACTAACTTTGTTGACTCACATGGCCTTGCATTCAGAAATCATTTCTGTAGTTCATCTACATTTAACAGTCATTTTTTTCTTAACCTTACATGGTTATTAAAATTATATGTAACTTCTCTTTATCAGCATGAATAGATTCTCGGGCCAGACCACCAACCTTAGGTCGCATGCAAGAAACCTCTCCGACAGCAGCAGCAGCCTTGGTGTTGAGTCTCTCCTTGAGGACCTTCTCCACCGAAGATGTTGTAACTACTATGAACAACTGTAGTACATACCTCTTTGTTGATTCAAGCTCATGCCTGATGCACCCAATGCTGCTATTAGGGAAAACAGAAACCATTTTCATTGAGATGAATTCAGTTAAGAAATAAAAAGGCAAAGATTAAAATATGCAAGAATGCTAAGAACTCTGAAACAAGAAACAGACTTTCTATCCGAGAAATTATCAGAACACATCCAATAAAAAGAATTTAAAATAAATTGATCAAAGAACCCAACATCCTATGAGAATTCCTCATTACAGAAGATGATATGATAATTTCCGAGCCCTGACTCCCCAAATTGGCCACTAAACAGTCTCTACTGAGTACATCCATCCTGCTCCCCAGTATTACTTGTAAACCAAAATTTCTCCACTCCTCCCACATTAAAACATGACAATAAACAAGACTTCTTCTTTGGTAGAGAGGTCGAGGGCATGATTCCAAACACAGAGTACTCAAAAGAGAAAGGTAGAGAGAGATTTCTCACCTCAAGCGGACTGCAACACGACCTCTTTCTTGCACCACCCCCTGTGTTCTTTACTGCGACCAAGGGAGCTCTGTTGATTCCGGTTTCGGCGCGGACGTAGCCATTTAGGGGGCAAACCGGCCGAAGGGTTAAGGCCCACTTGGCAGGAAGTGTAGGCCCAATAAACTTTTTTTTAAATACAAGCCCGGCCCATGTGTAATAATAAGATCAAATAATATCCGTTGGATCGGATGACGATCTAACGGTTATGATTAGCGGATCTCAACAGATAAATATATCATCCATTTTGATCAGGAGAAATCACAGCCGTCAGATGCTACATAGCTTACTACGTGCTCTCCTCTCCATCTCGGTTAATTCCTCTCAGTATGTGCCACCATCTCCTCTCCATCTCTCATGTACAAGATTATTAGCAGTCTAATTCGAAATCGAAATTAAAAAGTAAAATGATATTTTTCTAATTAAATTAATAATTTTAATAATTAAATTCGAGATTATTAGCTCTTTCGTGATTATGAAGATACATTTTTATTAATTAAATATGTCAATCAAAATTGATTGATTAATCTCATGAGGAAAAATAAGGAACACCACTGTCATTAAAGATCAATCAGAAAATTAAGATATTTGAATCCCCTCACACAGGTGACATCCATGAACCCTGTGCAGAACGGTGAAATGCAAGTTATTCATATATCATAGCGTTTAAAAAATTCAGATAGACTACATAGCACACACTATAAGAAAACTTTAATTTTCTTACCGAAAATTCTGACGGAATATATTCTCTCATAAATTCCTACCAATATTTATGAAGGAAAACGTACCCCACAGAAATTCTGACGGGTAAAAATACCCGTCAGAGTTTCTGACGGGTGAGGAGACCCGTCAGAAATTTTCTGACGGGAAAATTTTTGACGAATATTTCTACCGTTAGAAATTTCTAACGGGTGAGGAGGCCCGTCAGAAAATTTATTTCCCTTCCATTTTTCCTTCAGACGTTTTCCCCTCTTTTTATTTTTCCCTCCTTACATTTTTTCCCACTTTTCATTTTTCTCTCCTCCTTCTCTATTTTCTCATTTTTCCCTCTTCTTCTCCCTCCTCCTTCGCTTCTCATTCTTCTTCTTCTCGTTCGGCGGCCGGCCTCCCTCTTCTTCCTCTACGGCGACGAGATCGGCCAGCGCGGAGAACCTCCCTCTTTCTTCTTCTCATATGCCTCGCGGCGACGAGATCGGCCAGCGCCGAGACCCACAGCTGATCTACCGGCAGAT
>LTAE01003985.1:10180-34520 GCA_001647135.1 Pontederia paniculata | reverse complement strand
AACTGATGCAGAACAATAAGAGCATTATGGGCCTTCTGCCCTAATATTTGGTCTTTAGTTATGAGCCTTCTGCTCTTATCTAGCTTAATTTTGAGACGGTAGATTCGAATCCAATAGATGTGTTTGAAAGCAAAAGGGCTAGGGTTTGAGGAGAATGCAGGATATGAACCATTCGATTATGATCAAACGGCTTGCTCTAGTACCAATTAATGGAGACTTGAATCCACTTAGAGAAAATATGCTAATAGTGAATATTCATTAATCAAGTTTAAGTTCCAAAGGAACCATACAAGAGTACTTATGTGGTTTTAAACATCCGATATATCAAATAGTATGAAAACCTAAATAAAAGGAAAATTAATAAAAAAAATTAATAAAAGGTAAATTAATAAAAGGTAAATTGATATAACGAAACGCCTAAAGGGATCAAAATTAAGCTAGATAATACTAAAGGGCAGAAGGCCCATAGCTAAAAACTAATTATTGGGGCAGATAGCCCATAATACTCTTCTTGTTCTACATCACTACCTCAGTACCTCTTCAACTCATACCAACCACCTCTTAGTAACTTTCTTTTATGAACGCAATGTTCTTCTAAGTTGCTGGCTGTGTGGACAATGTTCACTTGGATGGTTCCAAATCCGGCAATTACACCTAAATTAGCGGTAAAGGATGGCAAGTACAAAGGCTACTACTAATCTTGATTCTTGTTCATGATTCAGACTGAATTTGATTCAAGGACAATCTTCTTAGTTAATTAAATGCTAACTAGCTATATGCGCATTTCCCCTAAAAAATTATATGCTCATTTTTTGTTACGGGCATTATTTGCTCTTTTGCTTTTGACTTGATAATTTTTCCCTCTTTCTATATGTTTGTTAGAGGTCAATTTCAACGACCTTACCCCAACTTTAGTATTTTGTTTCAAAGAAACAAAAACCTGCCTAGCAGGACCAAGCTGGCCAGTTCATCGCCCAATTGCTGGCAAGTATATAAAAAAAAAGGTTGCTGGTAAGTGTATCCAGTTTGGGAGTTTATTTCAGACTACATTTGCACCAACTCTGTAATCGATGCAATATGTTATGGGCTGTTATGACTATATTATCGGTATTTTCTGTTTGATATGATAACAAAAAATCACAAGAAAGACTAATAGGAACAACAGTGAAGGAATTCTATTTTGGTAGGTCTGAAGTTGGTATATTGATGGCTCGATGGTGCACATGTGCCCCATGTCTTAAACCTCATCGTGTCTTGTTCTCTAGTTATGCTATCTCCAACTTCTCAATATATGCAATCGTTGACTGTGCTTGTATGTTATAGCATCTCCTATCCATCTCAATGTTTTATTATGATGCCCTCATCTCTTCTGTGTTATTTCCTTATTATCCAATAGTTTAATAATATTGCATATTTAGTTGTCTATACCCGTTGAATGTTCGTAAAATAATTGTTGCATTGTCTCTTCGTTGGCCATATGTTTTGTATGTCAGAAGCAGGGATCACACTGTCTTTCTTTCTTGTTGACTAATTTATCTAAAGTTCTGAAAAGTTAACTGATATGCTTATCCTCCAATTCTGCATCTAGCTTATTTTCTTTTGTTGGTTTAATATCTGTTGATTTTTTTTTGACGGAATATCTGTTCAATTGCAATCAATGCATTTCGTACTCCATGTTGCATCCATGATCCCCTATTCTTAAACACAGGCTTTAAGTTGAATTAATCTGAGCAACTCCAAGTGTCCCATTCTTTGTGTAAGCATTAGATTTCTGTTCCATAAGCTCCGCAGCCAGATCAGCTGTTAGTTTTTCTTAATCTTTTCCATACAAACATTTGGTTTACAACTAGTCATTTGAGAGATCAGCATCTTAGAGAAAATGCATAAAACTTAAGAACAGCAGTTTCCTAGGAACTTCCTTCACATGCCACTGCATTCATGATTATTTAAATTTATTTCGTCAATAACATGGTCATTAGAATACAAACAATAAGCCAAATGTCGATTTATTTGGCAAGAAGGCAGCTTTTTATTTCAGAATGAACCTGAACTCTTCAGTCAATTCCTATTGCAATCCTGGAGCTCTACCATTGTGCTTGAATATAATATGGACAGGTTGGAGGAATTCTTTTAAAACTAATTATTCTCTGGCACTTTAAAATACTGGATCCAGATACATATGAAGCTAGGAAAGCATACTTTGTGCAATATTTTCAAAGATTTTTTTTCGGATTCCCGCAGGACTTGGAGTTCTTCTATCATGTATATAATTTTAAATTTTTTAACTTTAACAATGAATGTGGAACATTTCCAGGTTCTGCTTGGATGATGCTCACTCATCAGTTCATTGAGTTCTGTCTGTGGGGATGGGATAATCTTCCACGGACTGTACTGATGTATTATGCAAACTTTCTCTCCTCTCCAGAGGGTTACTTCCATACAGTCATTTGTAATGCACCAGAGTTCCGAAACACCACGGTCAACCATGATCTGCATTTCATATCGTGGGACAACCCTCCGAAGCAGCATCCCCACTTCCTCAACTTAGATGACTTCTCGAGGATGGTCGACAGCAATGCACCTTTTGCTAGGAAGTTTGGCAGAGATGATCAGGTACTTGACAAGATTGACAAGGAGCTCTTGGGACGAGATCCTGATGGATTTGCACCTAGTGCATGGTATGATACTTTTAATACAAGTACTAGCGGTCCGAATTATTCTGTAAGAGACATAAATGAACTCAGGCCCGGGCCAGGAGCCGAGAGGTTAAAGCGACTGATCACAGGCTTGCTTACGGCGGAAGGTTTTGATGAGAAGCATTGCATTTGATTACTTCCATATTGCAGCATGACATGGCTACCTCACTGCAAACTGTGTATCCTTGAATTGTAGTCTTCTATTCTATTGGTGAAGCATATAGTGGCTATTACTCCAAGGTTTGCCTATTTCCGAGCCAAGGAACATGTTGCTTAGGAGGATATTAGTTTACGACCACCTTTAACACATTGTGTGATACTAGATAATGCTGCATCTTCCCCACCTCAGTGGTTGGAATGTAAAGCAGGCAGCGATTAGGCGCCTAGGCAGCAGAAGATTTAGTCTTACAGATTGTGACGTTTATTATACATTAAAATGAGTATTTTTTTCCCAGGTTGAATATTCCAACTTGTATGTTCACTCAAGTATCATGGTGCTTTCCTTCTCTCAAATGATGAAGTGCCTTCATGCAGTTTGCATATAGAGCCTCCATTTTATGGGACGGATGCTAGGTAAGCTAATGGTCTATTGGATTTTGAAAGTTTTTTCTGTGTGGAGTTAGTTTCCTGTGGAGCATTTTTTTATTGACACATAATGAAATCTTTTAGTTGAGATATATTTTCTTTTCTATTGCATCTCAATGATTAATATTGAAATTAATAGTTCTTCACGTGTGAAAAGCAAAAAAAATGTTTCACATATTCTTTATTCTCTTTTTATTTTTATTTTAGTTTTAACAATTATTCGTTTTTTTAATTTTTATTTGGAAAAATAGGAACATTTGCTTGATTAACCATTTTTATTTTCCTAATCTAGGCAAAAATGAGCCTATAATGCTAACTAGGAAAAGATGAAGAATGTTCTAACCTTGAAAGCTCAGAGTACCCATAACTTTCAAGTTTATCATCGTCTTTTCTATTGAAAACAAAAGTTAAAAATAACTTTTTTTTTCATTTTTCTGGCAATTTTCAAATATTTTCTGAAAATACTTTATAAAAATAATACCAAATATCTTTTTTCAAAATGGAAACAGGAACCATATATGTCCCATTTTTTATAGTCTTTTAGCACTCGAATATTTACTACCATGAATTTTCATATATATTTGTCTTTGGCATAATATGACACCCGCCCAATATGTTAATAAAGCAACATATAATATCGTGTCTAAGATTAAGAATAAGCATTCTTTTAGATACGGTAGTCGTGATAAATTAAAGAAGTTTTGACGACATCGATGTACTCATCAATTTTTAACTTAGAACTTAATTTTTGGACACATATATTCGATTCCAATTTTACTTGAAAGTAAAAAGTTTTAACATTATACAGTTTGAGAATTTATTTGTCAATGTTTAGTACTAAAAAATCATAACAATATCATCTATCAAACATTCTATTTGGTATTGACAATTGACATTGCTATATTTATACTTGTCGTAAACAAATTCTTTTCAAGGAATTTTTTTTTGGATAGCAAACTGGGGCCAAAGGCCCAAGTCCTACATATTACAGTGCCTTCTAAGGTGTACGAGGCCACATTATTATTGCATGTTTCCTGAGTTAAGGTTCGTTGTAGTGGTGTTGGACATAGGGCTAATCTCGTAAGTCCCGGAGTATGCCCCAAAGCATATTTTGCAAGCCAGTCCATGTAGTTGTTTTCTTCATGTCCAATGTGTTGAATGTCCACCTTCAGTCGCCACTTGAGTATCTTCCGAATTTCTTCACATATACTATGTTGCCATCCCTGATCATTTTGATATTGTATGCATCTTATGGCATCTATGGAGTCCACTTCGAGGATTTGTCATTGATGCCATTGTTCCCATGCATATGTAGGCTAATTTTAATACCCCACAGCTTTGCTAACAATGGAAAGGCAATGTCAATGTTGTAAACAAATCTTGCAACTCATTCTCCTTTCTCTTCCTTAGTAAGCCATCTGCTCCTGCAAGATTTGGGTTACCTTTTGTCGAGCCATCTGTGTTGATTTTAAGATATCATGTAGGCGGTTTCTCCCATAGTATATAGGTGGTTTCTCCCATAGTATTCCTCTAACAGCATCAGGTATCCATGCCACCTCCATTTGGAAAGTCCATATCTTGATGTTTAGGCTTGGTTCAACTGGCCACCGAAATGTATCATCAAAGATGAGGGGAGCACCGCCATTTTCATATATGCCAACAACCTGTGGAGAAGATAGTGTTCCATGAACTAGATGTTTGCAAGTTTGGATGACCTTCCAAGTTGTATTGGATCCATTTTGGGAGTTACATATTATAGAAGTCTTGACTTATCTAGGTAACATCTTATTCCAAATTTCCTTCGAACTTGGGCAGTCACTTAGTAGGTGCAACACTATTTTTTTCTGATGACATACATCTTGGGCATTGAGAATTATTAGTCATTTCATAATAGCCGCACAGGGAGTTTGTCATTAGTGAGTTGTGGGCACTTCGCCAAAGAAATGATTTAACTCTCTGTTGTCCTCTCCATTTCTAGATTGATTTCCAGAATTTGCAGTTGACATCTCTAGGATGCGCTGCAAAGAAGTCATATGATGATCTCAAAGTGAAATGTCCACTTAGGCCCGCACGCTAGATAACTTGATCATCTCCTTTGGTTGGCGATGGTGGGCATAATGTGGCTATGCTATGGAGTGCTAGCTGCGGTAGAACTTCTCGAAGTAAATCCCAATTCCAATTTCCTTATTCACCAACAAATTCAACAAGCTTTGCATTGAATAATATATCTTGAGATATCACAATTTCTTCCAAAGGCCCCATTTCCATAAGCCACTGTTTTTTCCTAGAACCTTATTTGTTGTCCATATCTAATGCTCCAACCCACATCATGTTTTGCATTTTCCCAAGTTTCGCACATGCTATTCCATAACCTTGAGGTGTCGTTTTTCTTTTGGAAGTGAGGGATCTTAGCAGAGGGGTCATCATACTTGCTCCTTGTAGCTTGCGCCCAGAGGTGATCTTACCTCTTAATTAGTCCCCCAACAAAGCTTAGTCAAGTATGCATTGTTGAGCTCTTTGAGATGTTTAATTCACATACCTCTTATTTCCATTGGAGACGAGATTGTATTCTGTGCTACTA
This sequence comes from Pontederia paniculata, assembly GCA_001647135.1. NCBI lineage: Eukaryota > Viridiplantae > Streptophyta > Magnoliopsida > Commelinales > Pontederiaceae > Pontederia > Pontederia paniculata. Next base: position 28,658 of record LTAE01003985.1, on the reverse strand, counting down.
TGTGCAATCTCCTTTGATCAACCAAATGTCCCCATAGGAAGTTTCGACAAAGCTTCTCAACCTCCTCCAGGGTGCAATTAGGGACTCTTGTAAACTGCATAGTATATGTTGGCAGGGCGAGAGCTACAGATTTTATGAGGGTCGTTCTTCTTGCTAGTGAGAGTATTCCAGATGCCCATCTGCTTTCACTTGCTCCACATTTTTGTAGTGAGTATTCCTGGTGGTGCGACCATGATTAAGCGGAACTCCAAGATAATGACCAAGACAATAGTAATTAAGTAGCCACATTGTTGTCGTATTGCTTCTCGGCACTTGGTACTTTTTTTTGGAGAAGTATATTGTTGTTTTTTCCGCATTAACCTTCTCTTCAGAGGCTCTGCAAAAGGTGTTAAGGACTTCCTGCACGTCTTGGAACTGGTTGGTCATAGCTTTCGCGAATAGTTGTAGATCATCGGCGAATAGAAGATGTGAGAACTTCGAGCCATTTCGATCAAGTTGAATGTCCTTCCATAGACCCATTTGGGCTCTTTCTGTAATCAAATGTCCGAGCCTTTCAATACATAGGACGAACATATGTAAAGAGATAATGGTCACCCTTGTTTGATTCCCGTCTCCATGTTGAAAGCTTTTGTTTGCCCTCCATTCCATAACACTTGTGTAGATGCTGATGTTACACATTTCGTGATAGATGTTCTTAAGCCATACGAGATATTAAGATCCTGCAAGGTATCATTTATGAATCCCCACGACAGTGGGTCGAATGCTTTATGCATATCAATTTTGATGGCAACATGGCCTTGGCGACTTCATGATTATTTCATAGTACAAAGCAATTCTTGCGTTGTTATGATATTATCTTGTATGCGTCTTCCTGGCACAAATCCTACTTGGTTGAGAGCAACCCAATTTGGCATATGTTCCTTTAATCTATTAGCAATTGTCTTTGCAATAATCTTGTATGTTGTATTGCATAAGCAAATTGACTTTAACTCCAAGATGGACTCTGGATTTGCAACTTTTGGGATTAGAACTAGTAGGGTGTTGTTATGATCTTCCATATTTGCTATACCTACAATTGCATACCTAATTAGTTGAATGATTTGCTTTTTAACCAAGTGTTGGTTCTTTTGGAAAAAAAATTGCTTGATAGCCATCTGGACCCGGTGCTTTATAAGGGCTCATACCTTTGAGTGCAAACTAGATTTCTCAATAGCTATGTCATCAAGTGCTTGGAGATGGTTTCCATTGATGGTTTGAAACCTCCCTCTAGGCAGAATTCAGGTTCCTCCTGATTTTTTTTTTGTAGAAGGAGCAGAAATAATCTATAGCATGGGCCCTTAGTGTGTCATCCTCATAACACCATATATCCGAGTTAATTCTAAGTCCCTCTATCTTGATTGTTTTCCTTTTAAGGATGATTTTTTTTTGTGAAAGAATCTAGTGTTCTTGTCACCAAATTTTATCGAGTTGATTATGGCATTTTGATACCATATGATTTCTTCTTGAAGTAAGACTTGTTCAAGCTCTCTACTCAGTTTGACCTCAAGATCTTCTAGGAAGTTGTTATTATCATAACTCATGGATTGTTGCCCCTTAGACGTGCCAGAAACTTATTTTTCCTATATTGAACATTTCTAAAGTTGGTTCAATTCCACTTAGAAATCTTCTCCTAAAAATCTTAGAGACTTCGCTAGATTGTGTTATCTGCCTTCCAATTATCCTTCAGGAAATAATTGAAATCTGGGTGTGCAAACCATGCCGCTTGAAAACGGAAGGGCATCTTTATGAACTTCCTTACTGTGTTGCCATCAAATGCTAATAAGAACAGAATGTAATCAAATTTAATGCATGGTAATACACGTACAAATGCAATTTGGCATTTGCAACTGCTTTGTCGAACCGCTTGAATACTCTTTGGTAATCTCCTTTTTGCCCTCCTTTTCAAGTAAGCCACGACCTTGTACTATCCAAATCAATAAATTTGTAGTCGTCCAATTTTTATTGGAAGCGAAGGCCATCTGTGGGTTAAAGGGCACACCCTTAGGCTTCTCATTTTCCGTTAGTATGTCATTGTAGTCTCCAATTGCAAACCATCCTCTGTGTCTTGATAATGCAAATGCCTTTATATCCTTCCACAATTGGCTCCTAATATTGACATTTGGGTGCCCATATATTAATGAAATCCATGATATATTTTGTTGACCCTAGCTAGCTTGTAATAATATTTGCTAGGAGCGAATTGTAGTGTTTATCACTCTAACGGTCTTTGGCTTCCAAAGGCATCATATCCCCCTGAAAAGCCCCTTGCTTCCAGCTTCACGTGATTGAAACCATGGAAATTGTTGTCCACCGTGTTAGCTTTTGGACCATTAATTCTAGGTTCAAAATAGCCACCATATCTGCTTCTCCTCCCTTAAGTATTCCTTTAAGGTTCTTTTGAAGTTAGGGCTTCTTGCGCTCGACAGTTCCATGTTAGTAACCGCATAATTAATTTCAGTGATGGTTGAGAGCACTGCATTATGCACAGTGAAATGAGCTTGTCCTGTCCTCTCCATCCGCTTCTCCTTGTGGGTTGGTCCATGGTTTTCCCCTGGTTGTTTTTGGTGGTGTGCCTTGTGCATGCTGTCATACATCTATGCCGCATGTTTCTGCAATGTTATCTTGCTCCATCGGCTCGGGCCGACTTGTGTTTGTTGATGGCAATTGAAGATGGTTGTTTTGGCCAACGTTGTGCATCATGTCTCATCGTATGTTGCAGAAGATTTGGTATCCCTGTCGATGTTATCCATGCTTTTTGGGATGACTTTAGGAGCTTCTAAAGTTACTTTGGAAGGTGCTAAAATTGTTTGGGGACTGCTCAAGGCACCTTCCTTTCTAGTGCTGTCATGGCACATTAAATTCCTAGTATTGTGTTTAATAGTTGTTACCTTGTTGCTCGCTTCCTGCTGCTTCTGGGTTCTGAAATGATTTCCTTATCTACTCTATAGGGGTTTTTGACCGTTGATATAACATTTTTCCCTTTGTCTCTCCTAAGTTGTTTTTTGTGTTGTACCTGTGATCATGTGTCATTGTTTGCCTTGTTTCTTGTGCCGCCTTGGGAATCCTCCTTCACCATGTGGCCTCCTTCTCCAGTGCCGACTGGTCTCCAACAGGGTGGGTTCTAGTGCATGATTCCTTTCTATGACCCATCTGACCACATTCAAAACATATTACACCAATCCCTCATACTCAACATTGCAGGACTGCTCGGTAACTTCGATGACCGATCTAAAGGGTTTGCTAAGATTAAGATGTAGGCATATGCATGCAAAGTTACCCCTTAGGCCTCTTATTGTGAAGTGGTCAATCTTAACTGGCTTGCCTAAACTCCAGTCAATGTGGTTGAGCACCTTTTTATTGTGCAACTCCATTGGAATATCATGTATCCTTACCCACATAGTTACTATATCAACAATTGCTACTTTGGGATTGAATCATGGTTGCCATTCATGGACATCTATGTAATGCTTCTGAAACATTCATGGTCCTCTAGTTAGTGCCCACACCCTATCATCCTAATTTTCGAACTTGATGATAAAATAACCATTCAGGTTGTCTGTTACTGTGATGGCTCCCTTGAGATCCCATATAAGTTGGAGGCATTGACGGAGGAATTCAAAATCCACTATGCATCCTAGCACTTTGATTATAAGTGCATCTCTCAATTTTGCATTGAATGCATGTAGCTCCTCCTTGGTGATCAAGGTTTTGGGAATGCTCGCGTTCGACAAATCAATCATTTGTTTTGCATGCTCTTCCTGCTCTTCTTCTTCTTCTTCTTCTTCTTCTTCTTCTTCTTCTTCTTCTTCTTCTTCTTCTTCTTTCTTCTTCTTCTTCTTCTTCTTCTTCTTCTTCTTCTTCTTCTTCTTCTTCATCTTCTTCTTCTTCTTCTTCTTCTTCTTTTGTTGGCGGGTCAGGCGGCTTCAATAAGTTGCTTGAGACCACTTGACTAAAGGAACACCATCCATATTGCCTTGAGTTGGTTCCATGCGCTTGGAGGTAAACTCTATCCTTGACTGGTGTCCAATCCCTTGAGCAAGTTGCGATTGAACCAGAGGTTCGACAACCGTTAGTGGCCCTTGGCGCCACTAGGACTTTTCGTCCTCCGTTTCATCTGACAATTGCCACTTTTCACTATCTTCCTGAGAGGTAGCTGAAGATAGTCCAATCAGCAGTAATCCTTGGCGCTGTTGGGACTTGGACTATTCTAGTCTTCTAGAAAGGATAGCTTCAGTTGACCAGGGAAGGAAGGGTTCACTCATGTCTTTGTGGTCCTTTCTTCTTTGGTTGTCGCTGGTGTGTCCTTACTACTTGGTGTAACTTATCTAAAGCTCACATTTTTGGGTGATGGAGGAAGTGAAGAACGAAGAGGAGGAGGAGGTCGAGTTTCAGAAGTGCGAAGGAGGAAGCATGGAGGTGAGGGTGCTTATGGTGGATGACTCCCCCTTTGTATAGAAGGATAATGACAAGCTTGCTCAAGAGGTGTGGTGCCCTATTCCATGGTTTTTCAAGGGATTCTAATTCGTTTGGAAAACTAACACATGTACTGTTGTACTCCTAAAAATATAATAGTTTAATTTGAACAATGTCACTTTTGACAAATTTTAAAACTATATCTCATTGTTACTTGAGACGAAGCTCGATGTCTTGGTTATAATTCCTATTTACAACTATGATTGAGTCTTGAAACTTTGACAACAAAACATAGTTCAAAACCCTCAATGAAAAAGGATTTATGAATCTTTGACAGTTTCAAGACACTTATGGTAACATGACATGCAACAAAAGAATCTTATGCACATACATTGATCTCCTAAAAAATTTTCTCTTCATCTTGCTTCCTAGGATCAACAGATAAACCTTCTCTTCTTGGATTTTTAATAATAAAAAAAATTATAAGGAAGTGGGACTTACACTTGAACTCAATTGGACCTTCAAACTCACTAATAACCCATTAACCAATGACTTTAGGCGGTGCATACTAACTCAAAACCCACCGAGCCTCATGTAAGAACACAAAATCAGAAAATAACATTTTTTGGACTAATTATGTTCTTCGTCCTTGTGGAATCCGCCTAGCAATCCGAAGAAGTATTCTTCTCTAGTGTTGCAAAAGATGGAGAGATGATGATTGAGCATGTGGAAGGCACAAGAAGAAGAATAGGAGAAAGAATTACAATAAATTCAAAAGAATGGATCGAGTTGTGGATTAAGAAGAAGAAGAAGCATAAGAGAAAGAAGATAACAATCTACAACATAAAATATATAGAGGGGATCCTCTTCATATGAAATTTCTATTTACATTGAACATTAGAGAGTTCAATGATGTAAGAGAAGAAAGAACATAGAGAGAAACCTAAATTTCATGCTTAAGATAAGAATCCAAATGATGCATGATATGTGCTTGATGAAGTCCATGAATGATCTATGTTAATTGTTTTGATACCATGTTGATCAATACGAGCATGCCGTATTGGCCAATATGATTGTATTGGCAATATTGGCACCCGTATTGATGAATGAAATATAAGATTTTGATTATAAACCATTGACAAATGGTTCAAATATGTTATATCGTACACTCATGTTTGTGACCAATATAGTATGTTAGATATTGAGTGATATCATTGATGTGATTATGATGATAATCTAGAATCGAAATGCAAGCTCAACCGTAAGTATATTTAAAAAATGAATCATGTTATATTTGTTTTGTTGAATAATGAATGTAATAAAAGATAGATGGTGATTACGTTTTGTGCATCATCGAAAAGAGAAGAAAAAAGTTTTCATAAAAAAATGGTGTCATTTTCCTTGAGAAGTAAAGATCACTGGAGACGATGTCATACTTCTCAATGCCTTAAGAGTGACGATATGAAGGGTGCAAAGTGCTTTTTATCTGACCAACCAAATATGATATTGTTCCAAAATTCTTAATCAAGATAAGAAAACAAAAGACATGTAATGTGGGACGACTTATGAGAAGTTAAATGATTAATTTCTAATATGTCATGTGATAAGAAGATTAAAGATGAAGAAAATGACATGAATAAAGAAGCTAAGCTAGGAGAGCTATGTGCATTGAAAGTCCATGTTAAGAAAGATATTTATATCTAAAGAAACATTATATTGATAATGCTAAGTACATGGTGCATTATATTGATAATGTCAATTAAAATACAATTAAGATGAATTAAAGATGTGTTACATTGATAATTCATAAGCAAGATGAAAGATAGATTTAAAGTTAAGTTAATGAGCATAATGTGTTAAGAAGCTAAAGTAAAGAAAAGATAAATGATCACATATTGATCATAATGCATGGTTTAAGAACTTTATGATATGTGTTATGTTTTATGATGTTTATATAAATGACGTGTAGATCATGACATATATATGTGAGACAATTCACTCAATCTTCGATCTTTACATACTCTAACTGAACGAATGTCCCCTACTTCTGGATTCTATATGTGTTATGTTTTCTATGCATTATTATTTATAAATATAGTATGATATGACAACATATTCAAAGTATTATTATTTATAAATATAGTATTACTGCAACATAATGCCTTTTTGCGGCAATTACTATTTCTATCATGGGGTTTTTGGTCTATCATGGCTCGAGATATTGTGCATAGACGAGACTTTAAATTTTTTCCAATTTATGAATGCATACACCATTCACCAAAGACCAATCATAATAGTCTTATTCTCCCAAACATAGTGCTTTATGCACCAAATAATGAGGCATGATTTCGCTATTAAGAAAAAAAGATTTTGATGAACAATGTCTTTTCAAAGATAAATAGTTTCAACTTTTTGCAAGAATAGTTTATACTTATCTCAAACTCCAAAGAATAATTAACTCATGAATAAACACATTTACTCCTAGAATAACTACTACTCAACCAAACAACACCTCGAGGCAAATGTTTTACGTTGCAGCCAAATGTCAATTATATTATTCTTGAACTTTTTCATTAGAATAAATATATCTATTTCCCATTTTTATTATAATTATTTTTTGTAGTTAAGATTTCTATTGAGTTAACTTCTGGGGATATGTCATCAAATCTAATGGATCATCATATATATAATCAAGAAGAGAATCAAGTTCATAAAGACCAACTAGAAAAGTCATATGTATAAATTCATATTCTAAAATGTATTACATTGATGATGTTAACATTGATACAACTGTGTACTTATAGTAAGGAGTTGTTACATGAAGTTACACACAAACAGGAACATGCACATATGGAGGACGTGATGAGCGATGCAGCAAGAGGACATTGCAGATGTGGCTGATCGAGTATGCTGGTGTGACGCATATGTGATGGCTGACCGAATATATCGGTGAGACACGTATGTGCTGATATGCCCCCGCAAACTCAGCCAGGTCGTGGACATATGCGGAGCTTGTCTCGAATAAAGTAGAAACGAGCATCGATGAGAGACTTTGTCATTATTCTTGCAAGCTAATCCTTCATGGAGATATAATGGACATTCAGATGATGTCGGTGTACCTCATCCCCGACGAAATGGAAATATACTTCAACATGCTTTTGTGCATGATGAAAAATGGGGTTAGCAGTGAGGTATATAGCTTAGACATTGTCACACCATATGATAGGAGAAGAAGCAGGTGGTTGATGAAGCTCAGTGAGAAAGGACCGAAGCCAAATGAGTTCTCTAGTAGCATCAACTAGTGATTTGTACTCAGACTTTGTGGATGAGCACGATAGTGTCTTCTGCATTTTAACAGCCAGCGAAATTAGATTATTTCTATGGTAAATCGCATAGGCGCTAAATGATTTACGGTCAGTTGTGCATCTGACCCAATCAGCGTCGGGGAAGGCTTGCAACTGAGCTAATTGTGATGACTTAAAGAGAAGACCAAATCACTGAGTGGCATTGAGGTAGCGAATGATCCTCTTGACATGTTGCCAATGTTCTATGGTTGGTGCATGCATAAATTGGCAAGTGGAGCTGACAACGTGTGCGATGTTTGATTAGGTTAGAGTGAGGGATTGTAGCGCGCATGCAGTTTGCCGATACATAGTTGGGTCATGAAAAGCCTTAGTAGTCGAGGAGAATTTGGTGCCGATGGCCATCGGAGACTTCATTGGTTTGGATCATGCATGTTGGTTCACTATAAGATGTCATGGATGTAGTAGAGTTAAGACATAGAATTTCATTGGAAGCTGGAAGCACCACAATGTCAAGGAAGTAGTGGAGCTTTCCAAGATCACGAACAACAAATTGAGCGCTTAGATGATTGATGACACTATTCATCAAGGACGGGGAAGAGCCTGATCGTCAACATAAACCAATACATAAATAGTTGCAACTGATGAGTGATAAATGAACAACGAACTATCAGTGGCAGATCCGATGAAGCAAAATTTGAGTAGAGCTGTAGCTAATATGTGAAACCAAGTGCAAGGAGCTTGCTTGAGGCCGTAGATGGAGTTATGAAGACGGAAAACATGATTTGGGCGGGTAGGGTCAACAAAACTGAGTGATTGTTCCATGTAAACAGTTTGGATGAGAAATCCATGGAGGAAGGCATTACTATGTAGAGTTGCCAGAGCGACCATTCGTGTGAGGTTGTAATTGATGGCACCAGCCTTATTGTAGTTGGTTTGACGACTAGGCTAAACATGTCGATGTAGTCGAGGCCCAAAATTTGGTGAAAACCTTTTGCGATAAGGTAGACTTTTTGACGCTCAAGCTCTCCGTTGGCTTTGTACTTGATCTTGAACAACCACCTGCAACCAAAAGCATTAAGAGAAGGAGTTCGTGGAACGAGACTCCATGTTTTATTTTTAATTAGTGCATTAAATTCTGCTCCCATGGCCTCTCGCCAATGATGATGTTTGTTGGTGGACGAGAAGGTTGTAAGGGTAGGAGTGGTGACAAAGAGTACTTTGAGGCCGATGAGGGTGCGATAGTCTATTGGAACTCGCGATCGGAGGTTTCTAAACACAAGTGTAATTTAGGTGTATCAAGTAGTGATGACATGGGGGATGAGTGGGGAGGAGAAGACGAGGATGTGGTGGTGGTGTTAGTTGTGAGGTCGTTGTATGGTTTGGAGACAAATGTATTGTCAACCAAGGTTCATGACCTGGCTTTGATGTTGAGGCTGATTTACTTTAGAGTGATGTTGCGAAAGGAAATTGTCCCTCATCGAATTTAATGTGACGAGCAGTGCAGATGCGTCCTGTAGTAGGATCAAGGCAGCGATACCTAGTAGTATTTTGTGGATACCCAAGGAACACACACGAGACAGAACGTCAATCAAACTTGTGTTGGTTGTATGCATTTGTCAATGGATACACACAATAGCCAAAAGCATAAATGTGAATAGTCTGAAGGACGCCGATGAAGGAGGAAAAAGGGGCTGCAAATGCTCGTAATTGGTGATGATAGCCGGTTGATAAGATGCACTTTTGTTTTTGCTGCAAAATGCCAAAATCATCTAGGCAAAGATGCATGAATGAGTAGTGTAAGTATAGTGTCAATGAAGTGGCGGATTTTTCTCTCGGCTTGGCCATTCAATTCATGCGTAGGGCACATGTCAAATGATGTTTTATGCCTCGGTCTTGCAAGAATGGTGTGATGCCGATAAATTCACCACCATAATATATTTGTATCACTTTTAATTTATCTGAAATTGGTGCTCAATTAAAGCAAGAAATTGAGGAAATAATGTTCTTACATAAGACTTATTAGCAACGGGAAATAACCAAGTAAATCGACTATAGTCGTCGACAAACAAATTGAAAAAATGATGTCCATCTAAGGGAGTTAACGAAGCTGGTCCTCAAATGTCGGCAAATAGAAGTTGCAATGGTTGCGGACTGCAATTATTTGCGGAAGGATGATGGATCCGACTAGCCTTTCTTTGAGCACAAGCAGGACAGATGAAGGGAGATGAGTTGTTTATTGATGAAATCTGAGGGAGTGCCTGTCGAAGAATGCGTATGTGCGGGTGTCCCAACTTAGCATGCCAAATGTCACTAGAGAGTGAAGTGAACTGAGTTGATAGTATCGTTGGAGGTGGAGTTGTGTCGAGGTGATAAATGCATTCTTTAATTATGCCCTGTAGAAGATGTTGATGGGTTTGTCGATCCTTCACAAAAAATGAGTCAGAATAAAATTGGAAATGACAATGATTATCTTGTGTAACTCTGCACACCGACAATAGGGGTTCAAAAATTTGTGGGACATGCAAAACATTAGATAATGTGAGAGGGCGATTGGAGTTTTTGAGGACTGTTTTACTGGTGTTTGAAATAGGAAGTAGCATACCGTTTCCCACTTGTACACGTTCGTTGCCATTATATGGATCAACAACTTGAAGTAATTGTAGATCTGGAGTAATGTGATGGGTAACACCTATATCAGGGTACCATTCATTATATGAGCCGAGTCCAAGTGTTACAAGCGATGTAGATTGAAGTTGCTGCATTGTTGTATGGGCTTGGGGAGATGCAGCAGTTGTGCCCGTGGAATTTGGATGTTTATGCTTGCACTTGTATGAAGAATGTCCACCAATACCGCAGACGGGACAAGGAACACGACAATGAGTTGAACATCCTCTGCCACGACCATGTCCTGATCAGTTGTGATTGTTGTTTGAGTTTGTAGTTGCTGCTTTTGTGTATGCACTTGGTGTGAAGGAATCCGAGGCACGTTGTGTTTGGACTCTTATCTCGTGGCTGAGTAGTATGCTCTATAACTCTTGAAATGGTGTCGGAAGTGGGCGAGATGCCAGTGAGGCAGCTATATTTTGATAGTCACTGTTTAGGTTATTGAATATCACAACATTGAAATCAGATGTGGTGATGGGATGGACGGCAAATGCGAGCTCATCGACGATGTACTTTGCTTGCCGGAGGTACTACGTGATTGTTGAATCGCCTTGATTCATTGTTTGGAGCTGCATTTGTAGCTGTAACAAATGAGTTTCTGGTGGAGCTGCATATGCCTGATGTAGAGCGAGCCATACATCACAAGAGGTCTTCAAGCTGACTACTAAGGGAAGAACATCTTCAGACAGTGAAGCCACAAGCCAGCTTAATAGGAGATGGTTACGTTTCTCCCATTCTTGGAGTTGCGTGGAAAGGAGCTGGTTCCAGAAGGAGACGCAAACTGAGCAAGACATGGCAATGAGCCATCGAGAAATGCGGTGAGTTCAAAGGTGTTGATCAATGGCAGAATCTGTGTGATCCAGAGAAGATAATTTATCGGTGTGAGTTTGATAGAGACAATGTGACTTGCATTGTTTAAGGATGGAAGGGGAGGAGGGGTGTTGTTTGCTGCTGTTGACACAGTGGAAGAAGAAGAGGTAGGAGTTGTTTGGGATGCCCATGAGTGATCTCAGGGCTCTGATATCATATAAACTCAGATTCTAACATATATTAAATTGATGATGTTAACATTGATACAACTATGTACTTATAGTAAGGAGCTGTTACAAGAAGTTATACTCAAACATGAACATGCACATATGGAGGAGGTGATGAGCGATCCATCGATAGGACGTTGCAGAAGTGACTGGTCGAGTATGCCGGCATGACACGTATGTGATGGCTGACCGAGTATATCGAGACACGTATGTGCTGATAATATGAAAATAATATGAACATGATAGTCGTACATATTTTCAAATATAAGAACATTACGGTCCTAAGTGGATCTTCACTATAAAGTACAAGTAGATGGATTTGTTGAAAGTTTAACACTAGCTTGGTAGCTAAAAGGTTTTGAACAAAAAATGTACACTTGTTGCTAAACTTAAGTCTACACGAATTATTCTTTTTGTTATTTTTCATTTCTCATGGCTTTAAAAAAAGTCTATATATATATATATCATGAGATTTCTGTACGTAAAAAAAATGTTATCACCTAAAAGAACTTTTTACAAATTAAAGCAATTACTTCTGGGATCTCTATGGGAAAAAAGTGATTATAAACACTTATCATAAATAATCCTGTGTTGCAGGATCCAACTTAACTAAGCATATTTATTTGACAGACATCTCATCATAGAAAAAAAAAGATTGATGACACACAATTATGTTTGTTTTATGTGAAGTTTAAAAATCAAATTGTTGATGTTCTAACTAAACTTTTCTAATAAACTCTTTATATCGTGCTATTTGCAAACTGGACACATTTAATCTTTATGCATAACTTGTGAGGAGCGTGAGAAATAAACATTATTGGGTTGTGGAGGGAGGAGATCCAATATATCTCCGTATGTTTGGATGGAAAAATATATGTTTGGACATAAGTGATGAAATATAATATGAATAATAGTTTTTTAGAAAGACGATTTTACTCTAGTACAATAGAAAAAATAAAAAAAATAATTTTAATTATGATGAAAGGTAAATCATATGAAAAAAATGTCTCCTAACTCCATAAATTTAATGAAATTAATTTTGATTAATTTGAAAGGGTCCAAAAGTCCCTCCTCTTATCTAATCGAACAAATAGTAGGCCTCCTAATTTCATCCGATTGCTTTCAATCCTTCAGCTCATACAAAGCCATAACCAAAATAAAGGGGTTTATAAATTAAAATAAAAACAATCATGACGGCCATAACATTAAGAAAATAAAAAGAAATATTTCGCCTCTCATAAATTCTTTGTTTCTGGTGCATTATTATTTAGAACGATAAACCTTTTTGTGTTACAATAAAACGAGTCATGCTCACAAGTGTAAAACAATAAAATGCTCCATAGCGGTAATATAACGAGCAGAAAATAAAACGATTGATATAAGGGTTAATGATTATATTTTTTATAGAAAAAATAAAACTAATTTAATATATTCAAAAAAGGAATAGGAAATCGCTCGTATTTGCATTTGTTATTAAAATAACTTGAAAAAAGCTGGTAACGAAATAAGCACGCCCTTTATATATACATATATAAAGATAAAATGTTTAATTCCGTTTATTTCAGTTATTTTTTCATCAGTGAATATAAATAATGTCAAAAGATAATTAAATAAAATCTAAAACACCATTAACCAATAATTCAAATAATATTTCCAAAAAGTGTATACTTCGCATAACAAGTTAAATACTTTATTTGATTGTCATCGGTGGATAATTCATTAACCATGTCTAAAATCGTTATTTAACTCAGCTTATCATAATTTTTTTGTTTAATATTGACTTAATTCTACAATCAGAGAGTCTAATGAATGACTTTAACGACTAATTCAATTAATAATAATAATTTTTGGTATCCGCTTAGGCTTCTCATGATTTATTAAGAGTTGATTAATTCATAAAAGGCAAAGCGATGTTGGTAATGGTCAAATTATAGATTTTACGTATCAAATTAAAAAATGCTAGTTGTCGACATAATTTTATTAATTAATTATATTAATAAATTTAATAATATTGAAATTTGATCCGATCTCTCAAATTATATAATTGGATTCATTCTATTGAATTCGAATTTCTACGTATATAATTTTCTTCTTTAAGAATTTCACCTTGATATAAAGTAACACGGAATTTAAATATCATAATTATTATAGCAGCAATGGAAAAGAATATATAATTTTTTCAATTTAGAATTCAAAATAAAAATAAATGTATAGTTCGAAATAAAATAACCTTAAATTTTAGTTAAGCTACAAAGCGGCGTGAGAGTAATTAGTGTCCACTCCACAGTCCACCATCTCTTCATTACACATCGAAAGCCCGCGCCCCGGGTTTAGGGTTTGGTTTCAAATCTCTTTCTCTCTCCTCTCTCACCACCACCAGAACCCTAACATTTCGAAGAGAACAGGGAGAAGAAGAGGGGGAGGGAACGCCAATGCTGTCGCCCCATGAGCTGCTGGTGGCGATCGAGGAGGCCCTACTCAGCCCCTCGCCGCCCTCCCCCGCCCACCGCGTCCGCCTCCTTCACGCCCTCCGCTCCGCCCTCCCCTCACTCAAGTCCCTCCTGTCCTACCCGGTTCGCCTTTCCCTCGTCCTCTTTCCTTTGCTCTTTGTTGCTGCTGTTGCTGCTTCTTATTCTTCTTCTTATAGCTACTTTTGTTGTTACTTTGTTGGATTTTGTGCTGTTGCAGGTTCCCAAGCCATCGGACCGGGCGCAGGTGAAATCTAAGGAAGTCAGGCTACCCGATTCCCCACCTATCTTACTTGACGACACCGATGTGCAGATTGTGAGTTCTTCATATTTTTTTTATCTCTTGCTACCCAATTTACGAGTTTTTGCTCATCTATTGATGCGAAGAACAAGTAGATGCAGTGTTTCATTCATAGAAGAGTCAGCTGACAGCTACTAAGTTTCATTATTTGTTACTCTGTTGCATCATAATACAATTTCAATTGCTACGAGATTATACGTCTCCTGGAGCTTTTCATATTGGTTGAATTGTTACTTTCGCTTATTATGCAAAAGTGCATCACTTGACTCACATATTCAATCACTGAAAATCAGTTGGACTGGGGATGATACATAATATTAAATTTAATGCCACATGTTGCTTTTTGTTGGAAGTTGACATGAAGATGTTCATGACTTTTTGCGAAATAAAGAGCGAGAATCAACAACTCTGTTGTATGTCCACAAAAACACACGCCAGGAGTGTTTGAATGCAGAATGCGTAATTGCTCCATTCTGTCCATCTTTAGACAATTGGGAACATTCAATTGGGTTCGACTGCATTTGGATAGAAAATTATGCTTGATGGGCATGAGACACCACATTTCTAAGCTGACCTTTCGCAGTTCTTAAGTTCTCTTTATTTTATTCAATGTGCTTTCACTGCTTTCATATACTGTATTTTTAAAGTTTTATCTATTATTTCAGTCAAACAAGTTCTCTTTATGAAATAGAGGTGCTTTATGTTATTCATTTGCATACACTGTAATCCATCTTCTCATGCTGTTGTCAAAATAGGCACTAAAATTGAGTGATGATCTCAATCTTAATGAAATAGAGTGTGTACGATTGCTTGTTTCTGCAAATCAAGAGGTATGCTTCTTCACTCTGTGCATTGTTTGACCATGTTCAGATATATGACTCGAGTTAGGTCCAATTCACTAATTTATAATATATAAATTCCAGTGGGTTCTACTTGGACGAGAACCACTGGAGATATTTCGTCTTGCAGCAGGGCTATGGTATATGGAAAGAAGAGACCTTATAACTTCTTTGTACACTTTGTTACGGGTAAAACCATGAACTTCCACCTTCATTTGACCATAAAGTCATCACATTACAGTAACTGAACATTTCCTTTTTTATTCTTCAATTCAACTGTGTTTTCCTCTTTTCCGGCAGTACTAAGATGGGATTGTAATCACTATTTTTGTTTCAGGCTATCGTCCTTGATCAGGGTCTAGATGTGGACATCGTAACTGACATTCAAAAGTTTATTGATGATCTATTTAATTCTGGCCTTAGGCAGCGGCTTATTGCATTGATAAAGGTTCGCAAAAATTTACATTGGCGTACTTGATGATATTGGTAGCTATATTTCATTTTTTAGCAAATACACTCACCAAAAAATTCATGTTTGTGCTTATGTTTGTGAAAGTTTTACTTAAAAGAGAATATGTTATACAACTGTGTACTAATAAGTGCGATAGTTTATTTTCTGAGGGGGAAGAGAATAAGTGCAATGGTTTTAACTCTGATGCACTTTTTTCTTCATTATAATCTTTCTTGCTTTATCTCATTCTCTACTCTGTCTTGTTGGTAGTTTTGCTAAATGTTTGTTGGTCTTTATTCATTTCATGTTGTGCAAGAATACATAATGCATTGCATTATGATGCCAACGGATTCAAAGATTTATGTATTGTTCCATTGCCACCGCTGGTGCCAACTGATAATTGGTATATGCCACAGCATGTACAATGCCAATATATAGCATTGGCATTTCTGAGCAATCAAATCGAAGTAAAATTAAAAAAAGTGTAAGTTAAAAATTGTGGCAAAAACACAGGAGCAAACAAATGAAGAAAACAAAAAAACAAACTAGAAAATGAACACTTAAAAAAGCGAAGAGGAAAAACTGCAGTCTCACAGCTAGAGAGACTCCTGGGAGGAATGCAATGTAAAAGAAAAGCAAGGAAGAAAGAATGGGAAGTTACGATTTTCTGTTGCATCTGTAGGGTTATCTGTTTGAAGGAAGACATCATCATTGGAGTCAGTGAATTAACAGATGCAAGATGTGAGTAAGATGAGAGAAAAAAGTAGGGTTGTTTATCCTGTCTGTTATTATTAGACATAGTAGATGGGCAGGGCCAATCTCTCACGTGTTTGGGTTAATCCTTGTTCCTTGGAAATCTATACAAGGGTAGCTGTCCCTTGGTATGTGCGCACATTTGGGAAGCTGACTATTAGAATGACACTGTTAAATGAACAGCATCTGGTTGTTACATGCCTGAAATAGACCCTGCAGGAGAAATAGCACCATATTATTGCCCTCATCGGCACTATACAAAATGCTTGTGCTGGATGATATGTACTAGCTCTTGATTCCACAAAGAAGTTACTATACTGACGTGCCAATAAGCTTCTTGAGTAGTTAATGGACATTGCGTTATTGGCATTTATATTTCCAGGTGCCAGAAAGAAGTTGTTAATCAGCGTAGTTGTAGAAAGCTCTCATGTAACTGTACCTGTAATCCTTTTTTAATTGAGTAATTGTGGATATCTCATTGTGGCATAATATTAAAAATATATGACAACGTTCTCTATGAAGGAACTAAATCGTGAAGAACCAGCTGGTTTTGGTGGTCCTAATGCTGAAAGATGTGTTCTTGACTTCAGAGGTACCCTTGTTGAACGTCATGCTGTTGTTTCACGTGAAAGATTGAGTCTAAGTCATTGCCTTCTGCTGTCAGTGCTCGTCAAGCAAATGAGTAAGTTCTTTAAAAGAATTCGATGATGTGATATAGATAGACTGGTTGAACATGTGCTGTAGCATCTGCAACTTGATGTATCCGAGTTCTTGTCCTTTTGACAACAATCAATGCAGAGAGAAGGCCTTAGCCTTACGTTTCTTCTGAGGACTCTTTCTTTTTTGCATTTTGCTTTTGATGAAAGCATGAGTTTTTTTTCTTGTTTGGAGAAATGAATGCACACAACTGATAATTTGCCATTTACAGGTCCAAAAGATGTGAAAGAAGTGTATGGGACCCTAAAAGATTCTGCAGCTGAGTTTGGTAGTGATACTATGCAGCTACAGGTTTTAGATTTTTCTCCTATATTTGCTCGCTTATGTGGTTTCTTTATTTTTTGTTCAGCTTTGTCATGTATGTGTTGTTTTAAAGTCATTTTTTTGGAGAAATTGTGTTAAACTCATGTAGCATACCAATCTCATGGACAGCACTTCCTACTTGCAGATCATTTTCAGCCTTCTTTTTTCTCTTATGATTGCATTTGTATCTGATGCTTTAAGCACAAATGCCGAGAAAGGTTCATCTTTGTCAAATGATACTTCATTTAGACATGAATTTCAAGAAATGGTATGCCATACTAGCTATATCTCTGCTTACACTTCTTGTTTGATCCCTAGCTATTTTAATTTCACTAGGAAATTATTGGTTTTACTTATCTTAGGTGTCGACAGCGGTTACAAATCTTAATGTGGAGGCTTTTATTGATTGTGTCAAACTTTCTTGGGCTGTACATCTAATGATTACTCAAGAACGATGTACTTCAAGGGATATTGTTTCTGGTGCTTCACCAAGGGATTTTGGAAGTATTGACTTGTGCCTGGAACATGTTTGCTCACACAATGTTTTCAAGTTTCTACTCTCTGGAGTTCTTCAAACTGCTGCATACCAGGTCAGTGTAGCAAGTGTATGTTGTGCAACTTTTTACTTATTGAACAATAATAAAAGGAATTCATTCCCTCACGGAAAGAGGAAACTAAAAAATGATATATGATGAAGTAATGTCTTAAATGATTATTTATTTGGATTGCTGCTATTAAGAGTGCCCTTCTAGCTCATATAGCAGGACTCAAGTCACTCAACCATGGTAAGATGGTTGCACTTGTGAGATGAATGCAATGTTGTCAAAATTGTATTTGACAAGGGAAGGCTTAGTAATCATGAAATACATGGGATTATAACACAGAACAGATGATTCTACAAACTTCAAAATGCGTGACTAAATCATATGGGAAAAAAAATTAATATGTTTTAACCACCAAGGTACTAAGTAAACAACATTTCAATGATTGCACTCATACATATAACAGAAATAATATTTTAGATAAACTGCTGAAACAAAACCCAATAAGAAAATACAATAAAAAAAATCTCCCTTGCCCATGAGCAGCTACTAGATCAGAAGAGTTCCTCTTCTGCTCGTGAGTTGAAAAGGAAGCTCCATCTTCTACTCACAGAAGGAGCAGAGGATGTAGAGCGGGGGGGGGGGG
>LTAE01003985.1:0-10089 GCA_001647135.1 Pontederia paniculata | reverse complement strand
AGGGGGGGGGGGGGGGGATGAGATAGAAGCAGTGACACACGGCAGCAGTAACAGCTGCATACTGCAGCTCGATAATGATGAATGTCAGCGGCTAACACAGTACCAGCCCTTGGAGAAAGATGAAGTGGGATGTGTTAGGACTTAGGCCTTGAGGAGAATCTATGGCATGGAGGCATTCTGGTGACAAAATTCTACGGATGGACACCTTGTCAATAGAGTTTAAGAGCCAACACAATCCTACTACGAGCTGGCTCAAGACAGTTCTGCAACAGTTCGAGCTGACGACTTGTTTCGCTTAGGCAAAAAGAGAAAAGTAGCTTGGTTCGTTCCCGGAATGGAGAAGCGTATATTGGAACACTGTCCATCTCGTTTTCTGTAGGTAAGATCCTAAAATCATTAGATTTTACTAGTCAGTTCTCAATTTTGGCAACATTGGGTGATTGTTCACTCATGATTCCTAGTAATCTTGAATCCATATTGTGATACAGAGTATTTTCTTCGAGGGAAATGATGATATAGTGCCTCAAGTAATACAAACAGACAACTGCTATAATTTGTAGTTGTCCTTCTTTTCTTCAAAAAAAAAGAAAGAAATGATTATATAGGAGGATCTAGTCATCCATCTATATTATCCAATATGTAAAGTGATCTACAAGAGTAACAAAAAGTGTAAAGCAAAGGGGTGGTTGAAGATTTACAAACAATCCCCAATTCTCTAGTTAAAAAAATACGGATTTTGGTTGCAGATATTGATGGAGGGAGATCTAGTTTTGTTGAGGACTTAGATAACATATTTGTTTCATTTTAGTTAATATAATCGACAGCCCCTAAAAAAATGCTAGTCCAAGAAAGGAATTAAAATCCAGAGTGGAACTTATGTGTTTGTGATGTTCTGGCAAACATGGAATAAACTCCTGGGAACAAGTTATTACCTATTTCTCAAATTGTTATAGTTGATTTGTCTCTACTGTTGCAGTACTTGTTCGCAGTTGTTTTTATCAGTCATTCCCAACATTTTGTGTTTCTTGTTTTTTTATTTCATTTGATTTTTGTAGTTCTGTTTTTTCTGGTATTGTAAAAAAATAGATCTACTTATGTAGAAACATTATATACTTTCCAGTTTGACATGAAATTTATTTTGTTGCTTTGTTGTAAGATGCATGCTGATTTTTCCGTTCAATTTGGCTCAGGTTGACGATGAAGATATGGTTTATATGTATAATGGCTACCTACACAAATTGATGATGTGCTTTGTTTCCCATCCAATTTCTAGGCACAAGGTTAGTGTTTGTATTTGTTATCTCTTATATTCTATATATATAAATATTGTCCAAATTTCACATGTTTCCGGGAGTTTGCCATTCTTCTATCTTTTGCTGGTTGAAAGCTTGTTAGGATTTATTCTATTTACTGGCTGGTCACAATCAAATCTTCTTAAAGTCACAGACTGCTGAGCTACATAATCTTTTTACAAGGACAACATAAATATCTCTAGGCCCAGGGCATCTATTTTCATGTCACAAGTTATTTATATGTGTTTAAATGTTTTGTTACCTTAACTTGTAAAGATAATAATAATGTAAAGTAAATGCAAACATTATGATTTCTTAAAATGGGAAAGCAGGTATTCACGAAAAATTGTAGTGAAAAACCTTTTAAAAGAATCAACGAGAAAAATAATGGAGGAGAGTGTGCCCTCTCACATGCCATCACAATGAATGGAGAGAGAGTCCTCCCCCCAAACAAACAAGAGAGAGCACATCCTCCACTTGCACAAGGAATGACAGCTCCCCCTTGCAGCTGACTGTTTTCCCTTTTTCTTTAAATAGACAAAAGTGGGAAAAGAGAATAATATGAGGATTGAATTGTTAAATACTAGACAGTTGTGTTAAATTCTACTGAAACTAGAATATTGAAATATCTCGTTCAATTGTCAATCCCAAGGTAATTAATTTGTTAATCAAACAACATTTTAGCATGTGGAACTTTAACCAAGTCAGTATGCTATATAGTTTTTTTTGAAGAGTCAATATATGTTAATTATAGCTAAAAATGTTTTTTTTGAGCGGCAATTAAAGTGTAAGTACTCATTTTCTTTGTTATTGCCTAAGACATGTAGTTGATACAAGGTTATATTGTACGAGAACTTGATGACAAATCATGTCTTGAATTTCTTTACATTTTTGGCATCTTATGCAAGTCCTTTACAAAAACAAATCTTAATTATAATATATTGGTGTATCATTACCTTATTATTACCTGACACTTATCCAACAACATTTCCATTGTTCACAATGACTCTTTTCTTGATTATAGCATTTTATGTTATCCATCATAAACTTCTTAGGTGAAAGAAATGAAGGAGAAGGCTATGAGCACACTTAGTCCTTATATCATGTCAGGGTTAGACGACTCAAGTGATGATGGTCTCAACAAATCACAAGTTGCTCGAGTGACTGGTCAACCATTTGTGTCACTGTTAGAATTGCTTACCAAAATTTATCAGGTACAATAAGTGTTCTTCTCAATATATTTATGTATGAGTTCGCATTTTCTGAAAAACTTGATTTCATGTTATTGGAGACTGAAGCATGCTTGAATCAAATTCCATCTGCCTCAACTCAGTTGAAGACCATGCCTTTAATGAATTAGCAGTTATATTTTTCTCAGTTATGTTTGGCAGTTATATGCTATGTCTGTGTAGTTATTTGCAGAAGTAGTTTAGTTAATGTGTTAGTGTATGGGCTGCTCTTATCCATTGAGCAATTATGTAATGTTTAGAGTATAAATACTCAAGACAATGATGCAGTTATTTTTTCTCTGATTATCAAATGATAAACATCAGTTATCATCATCTTCATTTATGTCTGTGTAGTTATTTGCAGAAGTAGTTTAGTTAATGTGTTAGTGTATGGGCTGCTCTTATCCATTGAGCAGTTATGTAATGTTTAGAGTATAAATACTCAAGACAATGATGCAGTTATTTTTTTTTCTGATTATCAAATGATAAACATCAGTTATCATCATCTTCATCTGTATGTTCTTCATTTTGTTGTTCTGCATATGAACTGTCATCAGAAATCAATCTGATCTGGTGTGTTCATTGTGTATGAGTTAAACACAAGTGGATTGGTGAGTTTGAGTGTTAAGATTGTGAGAAACAACAAGATGGAGGCCAACCATAACTCGGGAGAAGGGAGTCCTTATCTTTCAAACTCTCAATTTCTCCAAGTCAAGGACCAATTTTCTGAAGCTTATGATTTTGCACTTTT
The DNA here is from genome assembly GCA_001647135.1 of Pontederia paniculata. Taxonomy (NCBI): domain Eukaryota; kingdom Viridiplantae; phylum Streptophyta; class Magnoliopsida; order Commelinales; family Pontederiaceae; genus Pontederia; species Pontederia paniculata. The sequence goes on along the minus strand of LTAE01003985.1, from coordinate 6,817 downwards.
GGAAGAGAATGAAAAATAGGTAACGCTTCATCTATTTAGAAGCCTCTACTTAATGAATTCCAAGATGTGGTACATAATGACATTCCTCTAGGACTTCCACCTATGAGAGGAATACAACAAATATTGACTTGATACCTAGTGCTTCAATTCCAAACAAAATGGTTTATCAGATGAGTCCGAAGGATCATGAGGAACTATAATGACAACTCAATGAGATTCTACAAAAAAGGTTTAATTGATTCAAGAAAGTTCACGTATTTTTGAAGTTTCGGTTCTTCTTGTTCCAAGGAAGGATAGATCATGGAGAATGTGTGTACATAGTCGAGTAGTAAACATTATCACCATCAAGTATCAATTTCATATACGATACTTTGATGATTTGTTTGGTAAACTTCATGGTGCATCAATATATTCAAAGATTGATCTTAGGAGCGAATACCATCGACTTCGAATGCATCTAGGTGATGTGTGGAAAATCGCATTCATAAAAAAAGATGAACTTTATGAATGATTGGTAATGTCATTGGTTTTTGTAATGCTCCTAGCACATTTATGCACCTCATGAACCATATTTTGAATACATTCATTGCTAAGTTTTCTTGTAGTATATTTTTTATGACATTCTTATCTTTAGCCCAAGCATGTAGGATCACTTGGAGCATCTCCACTTAGTTTTTAAAGTTCTTTTAGAACAATGATTATTTATGAACCTTAAGAATGTCACTTACTAATCGTCATTTTCTTATGATATGTTGTTTCTCAAAAAGGCATCAACATGGACTCAAGCAAAGTTTAGCAATAACGAGTTGGCAAACACCAAAATCCTTGCAAGACATTAGATTCTTTCATGGGCTAGCATCACTACCTTCAGCACCATAGTGACACCTATCACTGAATGCTTGATGGGTGAACATTTGCATAGAATGAGGTAGCTTATAAGAATTTTGACTTGATAAAAAAGAAGATGATTGAATTATCTATGCTTTCATGCCTAACTTTATTAAACTACTTGAAGTTAATTGTGATGTTTCAAATGTAAGGATTGAAATTGTCATTTTCCAAGAAGACAAAGTGCTTATTTTCTTTAGCGAGAAGTTAAATGAGTTAAAAAAAATACCCAACATATGACAAGAAATTTTACGTCATCATTTGAGCTTTGACAAATTGGAGGCTATATCTCATATCCAAATAGTTTATTATATTCACTAACCATGAAGCACTGAAGTTTATTAATGGTCAACACAAGCTCAATAGATAACAAGCAAAGCGGGTTACGTTTCTTCAAGGTTACACCTTTTTAATCAAGCATAAGAGTGGCATAAAAAATTAGGTTGTTGGTACTTTAAGTAGGAGATATGCATTACTATCTCAATGCAAGTGAATATTTTGGGGTTCGAAGTTATTAAAGATCTTTATGAAGAAGACAATTATTTCTCTAATTTAGGGTGAATGTTTTAAAGTTGATTTGAAAGAATTTCTTATTCGAGATTATTTTCTTTTCAAAGATAATCGATTGTGCATTTCATAATGCTCATTAAGAGAGGAATTTATCAATGAAGTCCATAGTGGAAGGCTTGGAGGTCACTTTGGCCGAGATAAAAACTTCAGCTTGTTGTATTAAGCTTTTTGTTCAACCATTTCATCCTAATAGCTAGATCTTGATTTAACTTATATACACCACTGGAACATACCCACTTAGCTCAAAGAAATTGTAATTTGTAAATGTCAGTAATCCAATTCGAGTCATTTTGTTTGTGACAGACGTCAATTTTGACTGAGTGGTTCAAATTCAAGTCGCCTACAACTCTTTTATGAATCATGACTCTTCATAAAACATTTTGAACGCAGCAACGGGTTTCAGAAAGTAAAAAAAAAAAAACATTCGAATTGCAGCTGCTCCTATTAAAGAATCTCTCTCTTTTAAACTTCAGTAAATAAAGATAATAAATTCAAATTTCAGAGAGTGTACGTGATTATTAAAAATAAATCATATTTTTACCACACCAACAATTTTAACTGAATTAATCCTGTTAAATTTTGGATATCAATTAAAATGTTAACACCCAAAAAAGAAAGAAAAGAAAAAAAACCATTCTCATACAGAGGCAAAAGTGCCCACCTTATCCCAATTCCAATCACCTTGGCTTCTCCACCGCCCGTTAATACCGTTAGGACTCTGAAATCATCCCCCATTCCACAGCTCACTTCCTGTTCAGGCAAGGCAACCATTGGTGATTTCATGGCTCTTCACCTCTCCTGGTTCCAATCTGCTCCCTCCTCTGCCCTCTTCTGCAAGTCATCTCCATCTCCATCTCCACCTCCCTTGTCCTTGCTCAAACTTGGATTCTCCAATTCCCTATCACGCTGCCATGCCTCCAAGAAGGACACCAGCTTCACTGACCAGCTCCTCGACTACATTGAAGGCAAGCTTTGCTGTAAACATATAGATGTCAGCATGATGTGTTCTGCAACATATCACTGTTTGTCAATCCATGTTTTATCTTTTTTCTGCTTTCTGAAACCTTATCCCTGATGTTTATTTTCAATTTGATGTGCTTTCCTGTAAATTACATCAAACATATACAAATAATCCGGAGTCGCATGATGAGAAAAATTAAGATATTAAATTTAGGAAACTTGATGTATAGGTGGACCTAAATTGAGGAAATGGTATGGTGCGCCTGACCTGTTACCAAAAGATGGTGGTGCAGAAACTGAGGAGGATGAATTGTCAGGTAATTGTGACACCACAAGGAACAATCTTCCTCCAACGTAGATGTTGCAAGATGTTGATGAAATTTGTCTTTTTCTTTGTTGTCCATGTTTTTGGTGGTACAGAAGTGAATGAAGTACGCGATGCGGTATTGGTTACGGATGGCGAAAGTGAACTTGGTCAGGTTGGCGAGTTCAATTGTTAAAGCTTCCAGATCCCCCCTTTTTTCCTTCTGTTTCAATAATTTTAAGTTATCATGCATGAAACTGAACAGATGGTGATCCTCTCGTTGATTCTTAAACGTTGTCGAGTAAAAGCATTAGTCAAGGACAAGAGGTCTGCAATTGAGGCCTTTGGAACCTACATAGAGGTGAGCATATGTACAAACATGAATAATATTTGTATGAACAAGTACTTCTGTTTACATTTTTGCTAAGCTTCCTCCAAGTTTCTAAAGCAATTCGTTACATCTCTCTTAATTTTGTTAATATTAACTGCATAGCCAATGGTTGGAGATCTAAATGACAAGTCCTTCGTGACGAAAGTCCTCAGAAGTGTTCGTGCCATTATATGTCCTTCTAATGTAAGTAGATCCATCCCCATATATACCATGATTTATATCCCACATAGGATATTATGTTATTATTTCTTTAGTATATATGTTGACATATGTATGAATCTCTTTCTAAATGTTCATGAAATTTCTTCTATAAGTAATTTGGAACGGGATGTTTCTCAGTCCAAGATTTACTTCATTAGCCTGCAGTATAAGATGAGGATCAATTCATGAATCGACCAATATCAGTTGGTAAATTTTCTCATATGCCATTCGACTCTTCGAGGGCTATTTCCTTCTTTCTGGAGGCAATTCTCTGCAGTGACCTCATTTGGAATAGATATAGGACTATCTTAACATGCAGCTACTTCTAAATGCATTCATGAAGTTGGCAAAAGACGTGACAAAAATGTATCATCCGTATTCATATTAGACTGTACAAGACAAGTTTGTTCATGAGATGCTCATTCAAGCATGTACATCCATCTTAAAATACCTTTCACATGATTTTCTAGTATGACTATGTACTTTTGGACAAGTGAAATCACAATCTATTCGATTCGCAGGATGGCTACTTCTCTGAAATAGCACGGACAAAGGGTGCAGAACACATTGTTCTTCTGTCTCAGGTCCTCAGTTGTGTTTGCATTTCCTGCATGTGAAGATGCAGTCACATGCACAATTCTTGACTCTGCTGCTTCTTCATGGTCTTGGTTGTGGATTTAATAAGGTTGCAGTTGGCCTTTTATAGGGGTAGTAGTGGACTCCAAGCAATCATGAGCAGCAAAATGAGAAAGTTGGCTGAGAACGATGAAGAGATTGTGGTTGCATCAGGCATACCATACACAATAATAAGAGCTGGATTACTGCAAGACAGTCCTGGTGGCAAGGAAGGTTTCAGCTTTGGCAAGGTACAAAAACACTGGCTATTCGCTTATTCATCACTTCCAGACTGAAGGCAATGAAGTTATATGTCATAAGGAATTCACTGGCACATTGCTAGAAGTAGCTTGTTTAACCAATTTGTATCATTTTTCAATCTTACCATCATTTTTCAATTTGTTTCAAATTCATTGCCTTTTAGATCTTCTGATTTTTCAAATTTGTTGCCGCATCAGAGATTTAAATTACATTTATCCTACAAGAACTTGATCATGGCTATTTAGTTAATAACATTTAACACATGAAATCAGATTCTTAAGATTATATAATTAAGTATGTTTCTCTGTCATTTTGATGTAACAGGATGCAGCAGGAAAAGGTAAACTTAGCAAAGAGGATGCTGCTATGATTTGTGTGGAAGCACTTTCTGCACTACCACCAAGAGGTTTAATTATTGAGGTTGGCTATAACAAATTTGAGAAGCTCTCTTGCAATTACAAAAACAACCATATTTATTTCTGTACAATGAATACCTTGACTTCTAGTTTCACTCTTTCTGAACTATGATACCTGAACTCATTTTTCAATTACCAGGTCGTGAATGGGGAAGAAAAAGTCTCAGACTGGAAAGAAAAAATTGCCAGTTTTTTAGAAAATGTCGAAGAGCTCCAGTGACCACAAGAAATTATTCATTGAAGGTCTTTATATATACTTGACGTTTTGGTTGACATTTATGAAGTTATTGCAAGAATATTCACGAGAGGCAGCATGTTCAGCAAACTTGTATTTCTCTATCACGAACATGAATCCGAATATTAGGTGACAAAGATATGGGAAACAACAACTCAAAATCTACACTTTCAGATTTGAGTATTAGACATTAGTGATGGGATTTTTCGAGAACAAATAGAAGATCACAGAGAGAAAACTCAGAAAAATAGAGAACACATACAGATTTACCCAGGTTCATCCTTTTGAGAGGGCTACGTCCTGCAAAGATATTTCATTATATTCTTATTTTTCGTTACAACCGCTCAACATCAAGTTTGAAATAAGAGCAATATATATGAGTCCAAAACCTTAACAAATAGTAAATCTCTTAATCTCCATCATACGAGCCAGCGGAACCTCCGTCGGGGGGCGGTGCCCCCCGAACCCCCACTTTTCCCGCGTAGGGCTTAGATGTCATTGGGTAATACTCCAGTTCCCCTAAGCTCACGTGGGCGTACCCGGTGTGAGAAACAAGAGGCCCTGAAGTATTCACCAACTCCAACAATTAGAAGTCTAGTAAAAAGATATTCATGTACCACATATTTGTTGCAACTCCACAGTATTTTTCTATCATAAAAGAATTCATCATAGACCATTTTTTATTCCTCTTTTCATTCTATGGAATGAAATATGAAAGGTGGAACTAAAAATAGGAACTAAATTGATGAGGTTCTAAATGTGTTTGGATAGAATTAGAATTTGAGGGTGAATTATTATTTTACTGACTATTTTATTCATCTTCAATCATAATATAATTTATATATACATAAATATATTTGTATATAATATCATTTATTCCCTTTTTAAAATTATTAAGTTAATGATATAATATTATCATATTTTAATATATCAGTTTTTTTGAAGATGATGAATTTTTTTCATATTAACATAATATTCAAATTAATAAATAAATATATCAACTTCAATTTATTGATGAATAAAAATTAATTAATTATAATAAAGAACTGTTTGCTTCGATAATCACGTTGACATCTTTTACATAATTATAATAATAATTTTTTTTGTCATATTTTCATATATTATTTTTTATATATTAAATATTTCGTAATATTTTGTTTGAAGAAAGAAATAATTAATGTTTACTGATTGTTAATTAAAACTATTAAAACTAATGAATATGATATTAAATAATAATAACAATAATTACTATTATTATAGTTATAAAGGAGTCAAACTTAATTAGTTGCAACAAATGAAGTGAGAGAGAGAGAGAGTGTGGACGTCATTGCAATTAATGGAGAGAGAGGGAGAGAGAGTGAAAAAAAAAGCTGGGAAGTCTGGGTGGTTTCAAGGTGGAGAAAAAAAAGTAAAATGTTGCAGAACCGAAACCGCTCGGTCAAAACTCCGGGTTGCCCGTGTGCTGCCCGGGGTTCTAGGTCAGCTGGTTCAAATGCGTAGTTTCACGCCTGTTTGGAGAACTAAGGTAGAACCAAAGCTGATTCCTGCTCTGGTTCTACACCCCAAACGCAGCCTATGGCCTCGTTTGGATGCCAGAACTTAAGTTCCCGATAGTTCTCGAGAACTAATCGATTAGACTAATTAATTCTGATGTAGTGTTTGGATGAAAAGTGTGATGATAGAGAACTAAAATTTTGATTTGATAGATAAATTCCAGTGGGTGTTTGGATGTAGGCGAGAACTAAGAGAGATAGATAATAATAAAATATAATGATTTCAATGTTATCAATTTATTATACCAGTACATGTATATAAAATAATAGAGGATATATTTAATTAAAAGAAAATCATGTCGTTACATTACAGAGGGCTATAAAATAATAGAGAATATATTTAATTAAAAGAAAATCATGTCGTTACATTACAAAGGGCTATAAAATAATAGAGAATATATTTAATTATGTTCACGATTATAA
>LTAE01003984.1:21217-34524 GCA_001647135.1 Pontederia paniculata | reverse complement strand
CCGGGATGGGGTTCCCGGAGACGGGGTGGCGCCACGGGGATGGAGTTCCCGATGACGAGATCGCTCGGTCGCTAGTCGTCCCTTCCTGTATCAGATCTCACAGTCCATCAAATGTTTACAATCAGGGATACCAGTTTCAGAGCAAGCATTACGTAGGCATTGATTAACCCTCTGAAAACAATGAAATACCAAAACTATCCCATTATCATGTGCAAAATCATTTGAATCGCCAGTTGCAGATGGCTTCTTTGCATAAGTTCCATGTCTGGTTTGTTTTGCAGATGACTCAGTTCTTGTACTTTCCACTAAGACCTTTTTGTATCACACCTCCTAACCGTCCAACTAAGGGTATACATGTTCCATATCACCGCACTCATTTTTCAGCCGACAAAGCTTGTTGTCAGGCATATTCAAGAGTACATAATCGAACAATAGACATTCATCTCCAATAGATTGGTTGAGGCCAGCAAAATAACATGCAACTACTTGCATTAGTTTCATTTAATCCAACACGAATTGATAGATTATAAAATTCTGAAGTATATCCTTCAAAGTTCGTACCTTGCTATTTCAAAAGAATAACACTTCTCATATAAGTTCATAATATAATCAGTTGGTAGAAATTATTTTCGCAGCTTTGTCTTCATGTGCTCCCAAGTGCTAACTTTTAGCTTGCCTTGTCATTCACATTGCTCTTTAACTCTCTTCCATCATTGAAGTGTAGTGTCCTTCATTCTAGCTTAACAAACAACACTTCTCTATTTTCTGCCACAAGTTTCCGCTCAAAATAAAACTCCAAATCCTTTTCCCAATATAGATAGCAACATGCATCTTTCCATAAATTTCAGCAACTTCAATTTTAATTTCATCCCCATTTAGATCTAGGGCATGAATCAATCTATTCTCCCATCGACGTCGCACTATATTTATTTTGGTTTTGGCTTCATGAAAAGGATTATCAAAATACCCTTGATCAATATCATCCTCCAGGCTACCTTCTGATGTGTCTATTGGATTGTTGCCACCTTCTGAAATCTCCATATGGACTGTCTTTATGTTCCCGTCGCTATAAGGTTTAAACATTTCACGATAAATCTTCAATCATACACCAAATCTCAGCCATCTGTTCTTCCTGTCCAAGGTTATATCGTCCTCGGCCTCTACCACGTCCAACCATTTTTCAAAAACAAAGGAAACCCTAATATTTTTGTAGGATCTTTTTGCTCTGATACCAATTTGAGGCAGTAAGTGAAGAAAAACCAGCAAGAAACAAAAGAATCATGCTAGCAGATTGGAAGGATGAAAAGAGGAAGATTTAAGGTTTATAAGAAAACCGTAAAAGTCCGTAAATTTGATTAGAGAGAGATAAATGATTGCTGGAAACTCTGTTTGCATCCTTAAATACTAGAGTTACAAGGGTTAAAATTTACAATTAATCTCAGCCCTCAATCAAACTACTTTAAATTCTGATCCTTATAACTAATTAAAAGGTGACATGCCTAACACATGACATCTAACAGAACAAAACAAAAGATATAAACTAAATAACTAATATATAAAAAAAAAGCTCCTGTGTCAGCTAGTCTATTGACATCTCTATAATTGAATTTTGTATGGGTCCATCAGTGTTTACTAGCAATATACTTTTATTATATTTGCATTTGTTGTAAACTCTTAGTTTGTTTGCTCTGTCAATTTGATCAGATTGCATAACTGCAGAGTTCTTTTTTGATTTTTGTCTCCACTTGTGCAATTGACAATTCATCTTTAAAGCTGGCTTTAATAATTACAATAGAAACTTTTCATGTTCTTTAATCTAAAGAAGGTTCTTTCAGGGAGTATGGCTTTGATGGATGCGAGTATCCCTGTAAGAGAACATGTTGCTGGCATTTCAGTTGGTCTTGTTAGTGATGTGGACCCTGCAACTGGAGAAATTAATGATTACCGTATTCTGACTGATATATTGGTGAGTGGATATTAGTGTAACATGCAATATTATTGTTGGTCTTTCCAACTGCATCCATCTCTCCTCATACCTGGAAGTTCTATTTGTTCATGAGACATCAAAATATAGATTCTCTCAGAAAGAGAAAAAAAATCAAAATATAATTTGGACTCTACATGTCTAGACTTCACTTATACCAACTTTGATTTTGAGGAACCTGACATCTTACAGATAAAACTTTTTACACTCCTTTTCTCGTCCATTGTTCTATTGTGGTAGAGAGCTAACTTCCAAGTGTTTCTAACACATTAATCTGGAAATTTCAGGGTCTTGAAGATCACCTTGGGGATATGGACTTCAAAATTGCAGGAACTAGGAAAGGAATTACTGCGATTCAGTTGGATATAAAACCAGCTGGAATTCCTCTAGACATAATTTGTGAATGTCTAGAACCTGCAAGAAAGGGACGCACTCACATACTTGATCGTATGGAAGGTGAAATAACTTCACCGCGTACAATTGGTGATGGAAACACACCTCGTCTAGGTTTGTCATGCTTTTTTGCTAACTTTCTCCCTTTCTGTCTCGTTGGTAGTTCAGCTTCCTGAACATTGTCATTTCTCCTTCTGCAGTTACATTAAAGTTAAGTAATGATTCTCTTCGGCGATCTCTTGGCCTTCTACTTTCTCAAAGAAAAAAGATCGAACAAGAGACAGGTGAATATAATCGAAATTTCTATTCCCTCTTTTAGAACTCAAATACCTACTCTATGGATTTTTTCTTACACTTACGAGACTCCTACTCATTTTGCTCTACTAATTCGTTTGTTGTTGGGCTGAAAGCAATGCCTTGCGTTCATGTATCTCTCTCTCTCTCTATCTATATATATATACATATTTTCAGCGTTACAAACTTCTAAAATGATTTATGAAATTGTGTGTTAGCTCTACTTATTTTGATTCACGACACTGAATAATATATACTTGTCTTTTAGTTATGCAATCTCTTATGTGTGCAATGCAACGTTAATTGCTTCTGCAAGTCTATATATGCCAGTTTAACTTTCAGTATACTCTTAAGATGATTCCAATGGGCATGAAAAGTTGATTCATATAGCTTTCTAACCCTTAAGTTGCAATTAAAAGTGCTGAGTATTCTATTTATGCTGGAATTTACATTTCCGACTAGCTGTGTCACAAGACAGCATGAGTGACACCTAAATATATGTACATAACTTATACACCTGTGATTAACCTAAATCTAGAGCCTATGGAAACTAGACTCAAAGGTGATCTAGCATATGCAATTTGATAACTTTTAAAAGATCTGAAGGTGTTTAAAGTTTATCGAAGATTTCAGCTGCTGTTGCTTCTGGGTAGGGTTTATTCTACATCATAGTCGACTAAGGTTTATTCTACTTCATGATCAGTTGAGTATATGCTTGATAAAACCAATAACTGTCAGAACATTTCCTGTTTACCCAATTTAAATAGTTTAACTTATCAAACGGGAAACATGCAATGATTCATTCTATTTGCCTTCCTTTTTACCCTCATTTCATCTTGTTTCTCCGCTGGCTGTACTAAGGTTATAACAACTTGGTGAAAGCCCAAAATTGATAAGGCTTCAGTAGAGAAGAAATCGACTTAAGCGATTATGCCTTAAAGAGGGCCCAAACCTCTGCGCTCTTTAGGATGAGATTTTGAGTCTCATGTGTCTCCCATCTCGTTCTCATGCAAGGCAAGCCGCATAGCTTCTGCAAGACCATATATGTCAGTTTGCTATGCAAGAATATAGTCAGATTAAAAAGGTTCATATCCTTTTGAGGCACATTAGGTTTTGGTTTATATAACAATCAACATGTGCATGCTTAAAATCTTGTTTAACAAGCTGTACTTCAGGATGAATTAAGTAACTGAAAGAATGTAAGTGGACTCCAATTTATATGCATCAAAAGCTTTTATTGTTATCATTCTTGATCTTATTTTCCTTGCTTTCACTTGAATTTTTGTAATATCTCTAAATGCAAAAATTTCACTTAATTTATGTGGGAGATCCTTTTTCAAGAAAATAAAATAAAATTGGGGAGATCTAAACCGTTGAAAATCAACATATTGTGATGATGGACTATTTCGTCCTGGCTGGAATCTTGTCATATGAATGGTTTCTGGAGACAACTAATTACACTGTTGCTTGGTATGCATGTCTTATGCGTCTTGGCATATTTGCTACTTCTGCTACAAGTGTATTTCTTGTACTTACATCTGTTATTTTGAATTTTAATGATCCCACATTTCTGTTGCTATTTTCTGAAACTTTCCTTCTCCTTTCCCGATCAAAAATTCCTTTCCTTTTGCCTAGGTGCAAGGATTTCAGTAGGTGACGGGTCTGTAACAATTGTTGCTAAAAGTCAACCAGTCATGGATAAAGCTGAGGAAAAGGTACTGTTTCTGTGTGGCAAAAAGCAGCTTGACCTTTATGTGCCGTTTCACTATCTCCTTTTGCAGAGGAATCTAGAAATTCTTTTGTTCTTGCCCTCTTTGCTTTCGGATTTGATATCACCATTTTTCGTATATTGTTGCATGGTCATTTTCTTTGTCAAATTTGGTAGGAGTGAATGTAGTCCTATATATTAATTTCATTAGCAAATTTTGGTTTCTTGGCTTTCTTAATTAATCTAAACCTAAGAAATGGATGGCATGGCTCATTAACACCTCAAACCTGGCTTTTTAAATAAACAGATTGAAGTAATAAATATGAGCCAATCTTCAATGAAAATGTAAGATAGTTTTGAATAAGCATTTGATGATTGCCCATGTGGATCTTTTTATGTAACATTTACTGAGAGAGTTAATAAAATGACCGATAAGAGCAACATCATATCTGCTTTAAAAAAAAACTTGTCAGATAATATGATAACAATATAAAGCAATTGTTTTTGTGAAGCATAATTAGATGACATTTTATATATAATCACCTAATAAGCTATAATGATTGCAATAGCATCAGTAATATATCTGCTTACTTTTTGGTTCAAAGCACAACCTAAATGGTTGTAAACTTGTTGCTGCTCATGTTTGATAAGTTGTTGTGCTGCAGGTTAGTTTTTTAGTTGGACGTGAAATTGAAGTTGGCAGCATATACAAAGGTGTTGTGTCAACTATCAAGGAATATGGTGCTTTTGTGGAATTTAATGGTGGTCAACAAGGTCTTCTTCACATTTCTGAGCTCTCACATGAACCGGTAGAATCTCATCTTTGTCAATATATCAAATCTTTGGTTAACACTGATCACATTATAATTTCATTGAACCATGGTTCCTGTTTAAGATAATTTGGTTTGTTCAAAATGAATTTGTATATTTGCTTTGGTTTTCATGTATATATGCTTGAACTTGGTCATCCTAAAGTTTCTGTGCTGACTTTTAAGTGTGGTATGGTTTAAACTTGTTCACCTGATGGGATGTTGGCTTAGTCCAAGTAATATTGCGAGTCAGATGCACTATATGAAGCTTCCTTCATGTTTTCTTAATACACAATAGCTGCTTCCACTGAAAAAAAAAAATACACCACTGCTGCTTCATATGCTTTTCAATTTTGTACTTGTAATGAAGTTAATCTCAGTTGGAAACTCTATCTGCCAACTAGTATGAACGGATTGCTAGGATCATTCCAAAATTATCACAACAGCAAGAAACTGGGTTAACCAATTAGTTTGGTGTGTATGGGGGCATAAGACAAAAGTGTTGACGTCAGCTATTTAAGCTTTATTATACTGTGCATGAGATAATAGTTGTCAGTCTTGTTTTATATTTCATTTGGGTTATAATGACATAATAAGTTGACTTCCTCACTGTTTAGTCTTTTTTCCTTGTGCATCTTTAGCTATTTATGTGTTACAAATGTTAAAATGTTTAGATTATTATATATAGGCCTTGCTCAATGATCTACTTCTTGACAGGTAGCCAGAGTGTCTGATGTTTTATCTATTGGCCAAGAGTTATCATTGATGTGCATTGGCCAGGATGTCAGGGGTAATATTAAGCTTTCTCGTAAGGCCATTCTTCCTCACTCTGGATCGTCAAAAAAGCCCGTGGAGAGTGAGAATTTTGTTTCTAGTACTAAGCAAGCAGTAGATATTTGGTCATCTGTGGATGACTTGCCTGTTGGCACAGAAATGGAAAATTCTGAGCCATCATGTGACCCAGTAGAAAATGAAACCGATGAAGTTCTATCTGTCAAAAGTGCATCCCCAGCAGTAGTGATTCGTAGTGCTGCAGAATGTGATGCTCAGGATATTGCTTCTGGTCGGACTAGAAATAAGGGTACCAAATCTTCTCCTAGGCCTTATGATGCATCAATAGAGCGTCGAGTTGAAAAGGGAAGCAAAAAGAAGAATTATGTCAATTTAAAGACAAATGTGAAAAGCAAGAATGAAGCTGACAGCTTGAAGGAAAGTGAGAAGCCCAAGCCTTCTGGTTCTAGAAGCATTTCAGCAAGGTCACTAAAGCTTGGAGACATTGTAACAGCAAAAGTGTTCCAAAGACGTACCCTTGGGTTGGTACTTGAATTGAACACTGGCATTCGAGGAATGTACAAATTTGAGGTACTTCCCATCTTCTAGCTGGTCCATCTTTTACAGTCTCTCACTGACCTTAAAATGTCATAGTTATCATGAAATAATTCTTTGATAAATGTCGATCTATGCTTTCAGTTGAGGCTTGTTAGTAAATAGTTTAATGTACATTATTTTATCACATTTGTGGATTTGCTATTTTTGGTAGAACGATATCTTAGTTTTCTCTTTACGTAACATCAATCCTTTTCATCTCACAGATCAGAAATATTTTGACAAGTTTTGTTAAAAACTTCCATTAGCTCCTCAGGAAAACACCCTTCATTATGATATAGGAATGCCATATTGTTGATTAGATGGATGTTCCACATTGCTCATTTTGGAATTGTGCACCGTTATCTTTTCCAGTTTGTAAGGTGAAAGGGAATAATTTTCACGTATAGTTTTTCAATTTGATTACAATCTCTCTTGCTTCTGTCTTTTCTCTTGCACCATTAGTCCTCCAACTTTGTGTATTTTGCTTGCCTGGTCCTTTTATCATCTACAATGATTTTTTTTTCATTTGTTGACTGATTGCATCAATATGGATATTTTTACATCATCATTGCAACAAAATGTCACGTTAATTCCGCGCCACGTCATATAAGACTACAAATTGTGTATTTATGGCATGCATAGAATAAGAAAACTAACCTCATGTAATATGAGGGAAAATTGATTTGACGTATTTTGCTATAATAATGATATAAAATGTCTACATGAACGCACTTAGTCTGAAAAATGAAAGAAAAATCTAATTTTGTTGATAAAAGGATGAAACAAGTAAAACACACAAAGTTGGAGATTATAGTGCAAGAAAAAAGTTAGAGGACGAAAAATACATTGAGACCAAAGTTGGGAGGCGTGCAAATTACCTCCAAATTACCCTGTGAAAGACAATGTAAAACATAATGTAAATTGATGAGATGCCATATTGTTTTTTTCATGCTTAAACTTGGATTGTTTCTTCAGTAGATCTCCGTGAAACACACTTACCTAGTAGTTTCCTGTAAAAGAGAAACTTGTCTGGTATTTGGTTGACATGCATTTCTTATGTTACCAAAGGTCATTAATGCTTCCTCGTTCCAGGACAATGGTAGACGGGAATTTGAAATTGGCAAGGAACTCACTGTGAAGTGTGCAAGCTTTTCTGACAAAGGAGTACCAATCTTTTCATTGATTGATGAGTGATTGAACTATAAGGGATCGATATTGTTGATGAACCACAATGCATCGTAAGAGGAAATATTGGCTTACAGATAAACAATCAGTTTGGAACAGAACAGAAGAATCATCGTCGATGAACACGATTAACCTTGTCGATTTGTGAATCAAGATGTTCTGCTAACTGCCTTTCAACGTACAAACTAATTGGTACAATCTGAAGATGGTATCTCAGACCTCGAACAGTTGATGGAATCCTTCTGCGCCTATGTGGTTATTTGTTAACATATTTTTGTTCTTTTTTCTTGTGTATGCACAAGACGAGCAATTCTCGTTAATTTTGCTGACTAGAAACTAATTATCCTGTAATTTTTTTTATTTCATGTGTCGCCATTTGGTGTTGCCATATTTAGATTAAATAAGTGATATTTGAAATGTAGGTGAGTCGCTTCGGTTCGGTATCCTTGAGCAAGAATAGAGATCTTTTATAATGTATGGATGATGTATTTGTGTTTGTAATGTAATGGCGTTTTTGTTCTAGCTAAATTGATGCATGCTAGGATGATGTTGCAATCGATGTAAAATTAAAAGAATTTAAACTGTTATTCTACCATCAAATTTGGGGTTGAGATTTTATATTTTCAATCTTTTAGGTAGGGATTTTTCTGTCCTTAAGTTTTTTTTTATCTGAATCGGAATCCTAATCACCTTAATTCTTATGAAAGAATATTATTAGAGACAACGATCTACAACTGATTTTATGGATGACATGTTTGGTAATAAAATAGGGCATACAAGTTTAACCCATCCTTTGTATCAAACTATCACTATAGTAAATTCTTAATTATTGTAGTTAATTGTCTTAATCAGTCATTGGTCAAAATTTCAATTGAAACCCAACCAAATCAAGTTAAATCGATTGGCATGCTTTATATATTTTTAAATAAATAATAGCCAAATTAAAGAAAGATGCAAAGAATTAGAAATTAGTTTTAAGTTGTTTTGTTCTTATTTACATTTATGGTTGAAATATACATTTATGCTATGCTAACTGATTTCTTTTTGTTGCACAAGGAAGACACATGATCATTTGAAAATTGAACTGTAAGCGAGTTTGCATGGTATTGATCCTAGAATATAATTAAATTATTTGCTTAAATTTGTCCGCTTAAGAAATAATGAAAATAATTTTCATTCATCAAGGCTAAATTTTCTAATAGGTCCACAAGTTATTTATATTGAGTTCCAAATATTTTATGTACCAATTAAAAGAAATTTAAATAAATAGAAAAGTTAATAAAAAAATCTAACACAAGAAAAATTAAATAAAGAGTTGTACTAAAGGTCACTAAATATCAATTTCTATGACAAATTGCTCATAATATTATTCATATTCTACATCATTTCTCTTGAATCGATAAAATAATTCTCTATTTCCAAAAGTTGTAAGATGATACAAGTGCAATTGAATAATATCAAGATGTTGAAAGTCGGCATCATTAATTCAAACAATTATAATAAGTGGATAATCATCCTAATGAACGAAGAGATACTAACAAGGCCTACATGAAAATTTTAGACTTCATCCTAATTACCAAATCAGTAAAACAATTGCTCTCATTAAAAGCAATTACAGACAACCAAGGAAGCTCAAATGAATCATAATATGAGTACAAATATGCAACATGGTATATTGAGCTTCTGTTATAATCATATAATAAATCAAGTACATAAGTATTTAACCCCTATTTATGAAGAATATACAAAGTAATAGTTGCTCGCTCATAAAACTAATTAAATGTAATGTTAAGATAAAGTTCATGATGCATACAAACCATTACATACATATCCACATGTATCTCTACAAATTTGTTATTATCATCAAGATGAAGCTTATAATTATCATTAAAAATATTAACAATTCATGAATCTATAAATGAATATAGAAATATGCAGAGTAGAAAAATAAAAGATCTTGAAAACATAAACAAATAATGACAATGATAAAGAATAAACATGTGTACAAGTTTGGGAACCAAATGTGTGCATAACAAGTTGATGCAAATTAGTGGACAACGACACATTTATAAAGAAAAGTCTGACAATTGATCTCCTCAAGTTTATCAATTGATTCTGAATGAAAAATTAAAATGACATCCAAATCTATATCATCGAAGTTTAAAACTATTGTCTCAATAAAAGGAATATCAATAGTATCAAATTTGGCTATTAAAAGGCTAAGAAATCAAAATAATCATCGAATAATTACACATCAACTAATCCAAATAAAGACTGAATTATATGAATCATACAAAGGAAGCCCCATTGACTTTCAGATAACAACAAGTACACAATGTCGGTACCAAGAAATAACGTGGTGATAAGTACTTGACAAAGAAAAACATGTGCAAATACATGTGGATCTTTTATTTGGAAATAACTCCCAGTCAAGGCTATGATGGACTAAGCAAGGAGAACAAGATTATATAAAGACACATGAAACTAAAATTTGTGCCAAAAATCTAGGCAAAATTAAACTAATTTTTTTGACTCCATCCAAATAAATTCATAAAATATGTTAACTTAGGATTCATACTTGTAGTGTTGCATGTCGTATTCAAATTTAGGGCAAAGGTGATTACTAGAACATTGATTTGTTTTCTTTCCAAATAGTTCCATATGTTCTTGGATAGTTAAAGAATTTTGTTGCAAATTCAACCAATTATCGAAAAGTTTATATTGATATTGGGTAGGAACATATAACACTTTGGGTTTACCTTTTAATTTTAGTCCATAAACAAATAGGAGAAAAACTTAAACCCAAGTGTTTCCTGTCATGTTAAACATTGTGCATGTAACTGAATGATGATGATTTTGTTGACAATGTTGATTTCATTACTAAATATTATATATTGACGAGCGAGATAATGGATGGTCGGCAAAAAAGATCCTTAGGAGTGTTGAAAACTATGACTAACATGCATGGGACCACAACTATTGCTCAAATATGTAATATCTCTTTGAGATATGTAATAAAGAGTGAACTAGTTAAAAACTAAGCAAACCTTGATTAGCAAGCAATATAAACTAGAAATGAAAGCAACATGATGATGCATACATAAGAAACAATATGATGGAACTTATAAGGAAGAAGAGCCTAAATATTTACTAATGTACTAAAAATGTCATGATATAGCACACAAGATGTGAAGATAAGTTACCCAAATTCCAAGAACCAATATTGCTTCCTTTTTGTGTCAACAATGGTTAATGGTAAGGGACATAGCGAGGTTCAATTTTTGTTGATATGATCATGACGATGAGTCTGCAATGATGTAGCTATGAATGTGGTAACGATTCTTCGACGACATAAAATTGTGTTTGCTCCTTTTACAAGGGAATGAAAGAAAGAAGAAAAAAATGTTAATTTTTTCAAGCCAAGGCTACTTAATTTTTTCCTCTTTTTTTCATTACAATTTTGTGTCAACAATTAAGAAATAATAGAAAAAGAAAGAAAAGTTCTTTTTTGTTCTTCTTCCTTGAATGGTGCTATAACAACCAATAAGGAGCCCTAAGTAGGAGGTGGACTCAAAGCTTTGAGAAGGAAAATGGTTAATTTCTTGAGGTAATTGATGATATTGTGACATTGATGAATTGATGTTGTTTTAATTTGAAAAAGAGACAACAATGGTGGATAATAGAAAAAGGTGATTTTTTGTAGTCTTAGGGTAGAATAAGAACGATTGTGGGTGACTTGAGGAGGCAGCGACAAGAGAACTAGATTTGTTCAAGGTTATTAGCAACATCCAAAGTAGGTCAAAGATGAAGCAATGTCAAGGTTGTTTGTGTGAGGAAAACAAGCATAATGGAGACAATAATCATGAACAAGGTTTGTAGTTTGGTGAGAAACATGACAATATGTAATTGATGATATCGACGACAAGCCAGATTGTGGTAGAAGGCGGGATATCGATGATGACAATCACCTAGTGCTCGCTGCTAGGTAGGTGATGAAGGATGCCAGGTATGTGATGAATATATATATTATATATATATGAAATAATGCATATGAGTCTACTTGTATATCATTTCAAAGTATAACTCTTATCATTCATGCATTATTTGCACAATTTTGTTAATCTTTATTGTTTATTCCTTATTCTATGCAAAATGATTCTGAGTGATATTGTATTTTTTTATTTATTTCAGGAGAATGAACAAAAAACAACACTTGGATGCTTTGCAGACTTGGGGGCAACTAGGATACAAATAGAATTGCAGAAAAGACAAAATATACCAATTTTCAAAAGACTTCCTAAAACTTGTCCCTTAAGAAGCTTCTTGAGTTGCTGAAAAGTTTGAGAGATGTCGAGAGCTAGTGAAGAGGATAAAAGGAAAGGAAAACCATAAGAAATAGGAGAGTTTCCAAGAAGCTATTGTAACTTCATCCCCAAGATTTATTACTATTTTGTATTTCTATTTTATTATCTTTTATTTTGTAATTTGTGTTTGATGCTTAAGATGAACATTAATGTGTGGATTCCGCCATTAGTTCTTACGAAACTTCATGTCTATAATTTAAATTTAGGGTTGGATGTGGCCGAAAGCTATGTAATGTTATTTTCATATTTCAGTGGTTTTATTATGAATCAATCAATCATTTTATTCTCATCTATTCATATATTATGTGCAATGCTTTATGCTTTGTTGTTGTGGATTGATTTTGATGATGTTCAAGTAGGTGTGGTGATTCCTACTTATGATTTTCGTTTAATACTTACCTGAGAAGAAGATATTTTAAACTAAACCTATTGTGATTATGTTAGGATAACAACATTTAAGAGAATCATTATATAGGTAACTCCTAGTAGCGGAAAATTATGGAGAAGCTTCATTCCTCCTATTTGATTGTAATAAGTTTTTGAGCATCTTTACTAGCTGAATATCTTAAAAGTGTTCATTTGTCAGACTGACATCTTTGTTCAACTTATTGTGATTATGAGAGGATAAAAAAAATCTAGAGAATCAGTTGGAAGAAAACTCTTCATTTGAGAGTTAGGCTAAGAAGCTCCATCACTCTTTTTAGTGGGTTGCTAAGAGCTAAAAAGTCTGTAATTCATAAGTTTGATAGAATTTGAATATTATGAACTAAAGAATAGTAATTTATGTTATAAGGTTTGGAGTTGCTTTAACAAGTTATTTGAAAAGTTGAAACACGAGAGTATACGAGCTCTTTATTTAGTTGGTTGTGCGAGAGCCGACTAATCATCTATACCTTAGCCTTAACTATGCATTTATCATATTTAATGAAAATATAACAAAAAAATTATTTTGATGGTGAACCACACCCTCCGACATTGTACCATCTTGAGTAGTTTTTTCTTGCTTTTATTTTATCCTTATCTTCTATTTGATTATGTCTCATTAAATTAAAAACTCCAAAAATATTTGATTCATTGATTCTTTGATTTGAACATGCATTAGTAATAGTAAACATCTTTGTCTCCAATCAGTTTGATCTTCTGTAAGTAGTTTATGCACTAGTGTCACATTTAATTTCCTTATGGATTCGACCTATATATAT